>JAQBSW010010077.1:0-25913 GCA_029291075.1 Eudiplozoon nipponicum
AAAATAGCCAACGCTTCGCAAAATACGACACATACATCAATTACGGACGCAATTACAATGAAAGCGATGACACACCAAATGACGTTACGCAAAAGGAGTGGTCTAAATTGCGCAAAAGTAGTGGTCTAAATTGCGCAAAACAAAGGCTAGCATAACGAAGAGGAGATTGGTTACGACAAATGTACAGTGGGATTGGATGAACGAATATACTAACGAATCCAGAACAATGGCTGTAGATACTGGTAGAAATAAGATTTATTAATAAATGTTATTCCATGGAGTACGTTGTTTTGTTCTTACATTTTAAAAATGGTGAAATTAGAAACTATCAATATATATATATATATATATATATATATATATATATATATATAATTCTAATTAGTAGAAAAATCATATTAATAATAAAATGGATAATGGCCATTTATTTTAAGAATACTAAATTTCACTTTACAATCTTTCATTTATATACATTCTGGGTTTCCATTTGATTATGTGGTTAGCAACAAATCTGACTCAGTTTTACTTCTTAATCAAACGGAAACCCAGAATTTATGTAAATGAAAGATTATGAAAATAGTTATGTCTCGAAAATAAATGACCATTAATCACTATTATTACGTGTTTTCCTTCCTAATTAAAAATATACAGACTAATATTGAAGGCATTTGACATAAGTGAATATATATATATATATATATATATATATATATATATATATATATATATATATATATATATATATATATATATACTACTCTCTCTCTCTCTCAATTACTCCCCTAATACGCAAATTTAATATCACTGTCATGTGTTGCGTAGTATCTGTACTCTAATGACGGTACTTGGATGGCTATTTGGTAATTTACGTTGAAAGTAACACCAGATGGCTCCAGCGTATTTAAAGACTGACAAAAGAAATAAATTTGTATATAATTGTTAATTCATATAGTGTTCGGACAAAGTGGCGCTGCTAATGCGTTGCGTGACTCCAAGGCATATGTCTGCGTGTTCGAGCGAAATTTCTGGAAAGTACTTGATAAGTTCCCAATAAGGAAAAAACCGATCTGCTAAATGAACTGCATGTGCAACATCAGTCAATGTTTAATTTATACCACCAACCTTCCATGATCATCATTAGAGTACGACTGCAAACTGACTAATGAGGATCAAACCGCAATGCATATATATGGAAAGAAAAATTAAATATGCGGCTCTCATCTCAAGTAGTCTGGCGTATATTTTACTTGTTTGAACATATTGGCTGCTAAATTTCTATAAGCTGCAAAATGTTATTTTTCGTGACTGCATATAAATTCTGCTGCCAAAATTTTACGCAAGTAAAATTTACGCCAGACTACTTGAGGTGAGATACGGTTTTTCTCATTTCCCTTTCCATATTTATGCAATGCGGTTCGATTCTCGCTAGTCAGTTTACCGTCGTACTCTGACGATGATCATGGAAGGTCGAAACGCGTCAGTTCGTTGCGACTGGCGGTAGTTTTGTTATATTGTTCGAGAACTGGTTAAATACAATGGGATTGGTGCTTACTTCAAGCACGCAAACTTGATTTAAAGAATTTTTACCACCACCCGTGCATTCAATTATTGTTTAATCGTATTGTCCATATATATGTGTGTGGCGAAAGATAAAAACAGTCAATGTTCGTGACTGCATAGAAATTGTGGAGCCGACATTTCCAGTCACGTACAACCTTTGCAAGACTACTAGAGGTGAGAGCCACATATCTAATTTTGCTTTCCATATATATTCAATGCGGTTTTATCCTCGATAGTCAGTTTGCATTCGTACTTTGATGATGATCATGGGAGGTCAAAACGCGTTAGTGCGTGCGACTGGCGTTGGTTTTGTTATGTTGTTCGACGAATGATTAAATTCAATGGGATTGGTGTTTAATTCAAGCTGGCAAACCGACCCGCGCAATCATCGATTGTTTAATCTATAGACAGGCTTTGAATTTATGTCATCAAATTGAGATATTATAAAATTGACGTGAAATAAGGCGTACGCAATTCTGAATTTTTACTATTCCCACGAATTCTAAGGCACCTTTTAATAACGTAATCTGTTATTTAAAATAAGAAAATTAAATAACATCCCTCCAGCAATAACGTTTGTTCAATAAAGCGATTTGAGAAATTTTGATTTTTTTTGGCCAACATTTTTATTTAATGCTAGATTAAAATGTCTTATCTTTTCAAGTCGCCGTTTTAAGCTTCATCATGTCCAGAAGCATATTTCATTACTCTTAACAAGTTTTAAAAATCGCGTTTTGGAAAGCCGCACGAGTTATAATAATTTTTTTAATAAAATAAAACATTTTAAGTGGTCTAAATAACAAATTATGTTGATATTTTCGTGATTGCTGAAAATATATATATATATATATATGTGTGTGTGTGTGTGTGTGTTTGTGTTTAATGTTTTACTAGGTATTGTATGGCTAGTAAACTATGATTTGAAGTTTACGCCAAATTGATAAATAACTGACGTTGAAATCGTATGTGCATTTTCGTTTTATGCTTTCTGTTGACTCATCAGCGAGAATGGAATCTTCTATGCATATTAAATCAGTAGTAGCGCTAACTTAAAATATTTAGCCATGTGACTTGAAATCCAAACCAGTTTTTATAATACACACAGCGTCTGCAGACGATACCAACTTTATGCTTTTTGCAGATAATCATTAAAAATTGAGAAAAACCAACATTCTTAATACCTATCCTTTTATCAAAGCCAGTTAATTTGACATATATCTGATATCACATCGTTGGTACATTTTACACATTTGGTATATATTATACATAGTGAGTTGGCTTTAAAGTCGCATAGCTGAAGAAATTATACGAAATTTGCTTTACAAACCGCGTTAGTGCACATGCTTAAACGAGATTGCGTTGTCCAACAGTTTTACATTTTTCTCCAAATATATAATAGGTTTGCGGCATCGTTCAGCTTGCTACTGAGGACCAGCGACTAAACCCGGAGCGCATGTTTACACGAGATTATAACTTTGTTTCCTGCTGATTTTGGCATATCCTGTTGAACTAGTTTTTTACTAGTTACGTAATACCGAATACACAATCATATATATTTTAGTTGTCGGTAATTACGGATAAATTTTTAGACATCCATCAACACAATATTGTATTCAACTGGCGTTGAATAAATCAAAACAACACGTATGTTCAGAAGAAATTGGAAATCCCATCTGCACAGATGTCACCAAATAAGGGTTTAAAAATTAGTTGTGATTGCAAATTCATGTAAGCCGAAAAACAGTCAAAAAACAGATGTGCTTCAAAGTCGAGAGCGACATCCGATTCGCGAAGAACGGAGGCCATATAAATACCATCTAATGAGCAAATTGGTAATGCTTAACCAAAACATAACTAAAGCAATCTGCACGATAAATAAATGGAGAGTTTCTTCTCAAACTGACGATATGCTGAGTCTAGATAAGCAAATGGCGCATAAAATTACGAATAGAATGTGCCACGCAACGGAATAAATAAATAGCATAAACGGATGTAGGGAAAAAATCACTCACCAAATCCTGAAAAGCATGACATATTTAATTCAATTGTGAAAATCTTTCCTCCATTAATTTAGAAAACACCGTATTTTCAAAGTGTAGGTTAGAATTTTTGTGTAGTTAAAAATAATCTAAATATTTTGGTATGATTAAAAAGGTATTATTATGGGTGTATAAGACACTAATATAAATATATTCACCAGTTATTTTACTTTCATCTATTCAATAATCGTTTTTCCCTACAACATGAATGTTGGTTTATTACTGAGATAATATTAGACATTATACTACACATATATATATATATATATATATATATATATATATATATATATATATATATATATATATGCTGTCATTATGAAATAAATAATGCAAAAAAATAACAGATGCAAATCATCAGGTAGAACGAGTTCGTACATATTGGGAATAATGCAGTACTTGCCAGAATTGCCGTGATCGGGGCTCGAGCTAATGCATTTTGCCTTCTGAATCCTTTTGAACGTTAACCGCATCACCCAAGCAGCGCAATACATGCAGTTTACAATTAAGCACCAATTTATGTAATGTGGTCAGTCTGCCATTCAGTATGGACTTATATGGTATCTTCTTGGACCCAATTTATTAAAAGACAACACTCGTTTTTCCGTTACAGGTTTACGAGTCTTGCAACGCATCCACTGCATTAAATGTGGGTGTTAATTCATATTGAACTTTATTCTGTTCTGTGTTGGCAACAGCATCTCCGTTAAAATGGAGTTTTCAGAAAATTTGCTTTCATTTTTTATCCAAAATATAAATTTCGAGCTTGATTACCAGTTTCAATAATTGACTCAATCAATTTGCTGAAATAGGCAAAAGATATTAGACAATTTTTTGCTTTGGTGTATTAGTCACATTTTGAATCTGAACTAACCAATCTGTCAATACTTGACGAAACAGCTGCGATTTGTTTATAATTTATTTTGGAAACACACGAAACTGCTACAATGCAAATACTGTGCAGACCAAGTTGGTTTATGATAAATTGTACTATTTAATTTAAAACCAGCATCGTTCTTTGGTGGCACATCTAAGATAGGCAGTCAACCAGCTTTTTCATACTCAGATGTGAAACTGATTTTCTTATGAGCTCTATTGAAAATTTAATGCATTACAGGTAAAGTTGAGGCTACATTATCACACATTTTATGCTGCTAAACTACGAGTGCTATTTCAGGTAACACACTTGACTTTGCCAGCAGTTAAATAGAAACGGCCGTTAATGCCAACCCCAAATATTATTCACCAATATACGTGTGCAAGTTGTCAATTAACTTACGTAGGCTGGTGGACTGGACGGCTGATTACCCAATCGAAAGAACATTGCATCCTAAACGCTTGTTCAAATGAGACGGATTTCTAGATGTTCTTCAAAGCAAAAACGAAAAGTTACGCACAGCAATAACTGTTACATGCAAAATAAATAGTCCTCAGCTAAATAGGCTAAAGAAGTTTGCATACTATTTAAGGCAAACCGGGAAATTATTTGTTTGTATGCCTAGGTTCGTTCTCGAGCAAGTATATTTCCCGCTAACTGCTTGTTGTTCTATAATGTGTGTGTTTAATCTAAATTTATCATCATTGTTTTTAGAAACAATGACTACATAAACTGCCAGATATTACAGTTGAGTATAATTCTGGCGAAAAGAAAATGACTCCTTTTAACTGTTTTTTACATACCTACTATATTATAAATTTTTACTTCCATCAATGATTTATTTCTCAATTTAAATTAATTACATATATATATATATATATTTACATATTTATTAACACATTTGTGTGACTGTTGTTAGCTTCTTTAAAATGCGATAGATAATAAAGAATAAGTAGTAATCAAATTGAATTCCCATGATGCTAATTAGACTTTTTGTGCATTTTGTTCGGGTTTTATCTTACAAGCCGAACTGTCTCACATCTTGATGCCTCATATGTATATCTCCATATGTCTAACTAGTGTTTGTACTTAGACCATTTATTGTGAACTAATCAAGAAGAGTGGGCTTTATAACTTCTTGGCTGTGTCAAATATTGATTTAGCCGTTTATTTTTTGCCTTATTCTGTTAATTGCAGCTTCAGTTTCCTATTGCCATAATATAAAAATCGATTACACTTTACTGGTAATTCTAGTCCGATTTAACTATTAAATAGGATTTTTACATTTAGCACGGAGGTGAAAATGAAACAGCTAACTCGTTTTCTTATTACTATCAGTGTGCTAGCTAAATCAATTCGTTGACAAATGTTGGTTTCTTGCTTCAGTAAATATTCTATCTTCAATAAATAATCTATCCTTACCTGAATAAGACAAACGTTGATTATTTTCAAAACACTTTCGTAATGTAACACCAAAAATTTTTTTCTATTCTTCAAATTCCGAGAATTCAGGAAAGCAGTAACATTTAAAATGTGACATTGTAAAGAGCCAATATAACTTTCACAAACCAAAATCCATGAATCATTCCATTAATGGAGGCAAAGCGGCTCTGTTTGTGAATTCTTGACAGCCAAGATGCAATTCCTGATCTTTGTTCGCTGCATTGTATGTAAGTAGCAGAGAGTATGAAGTTCCGGTGTATGGTCTATGTCTATGTAGCTAGAAGGAAGTCTAAGATAAATATTATTGATTTAGTTGAAACACCAGAACGCCACAAATGAAGCTGGAAAGATTAATGACATATGGTAGATTAACAGTATATTCAGGATGCTGTCGTTAAAATATATATGCTTTTCATAATGTCGTACTATTCACACTTTGCTATAACAAAGCGAGTTGCAATGACGAACGGTTTCTGGGCAATACCAGAACTAACAAGAATTCTGGTACACAGAGCATCGCCGTAACATATGCGATACATAACTCGTGAATGGTTTGGCTTGTAAGAAAATAGCACTTAAACATTATTTGGAATGCATAGAAGATGGTTTGATATCGAAGCTGGAATGACACATAAAATGTTTTTGGATTTTTGAAAATCTCAATTAGAAACTCCGGCGTCATTTTCATACAATTTTGCCAAATTTTACGACTACCTGTTTAGCAGAAACTAGTTAAATTGTGCCTAAAATTTATCACGCTTTCGGATACAAATAAATTAAATGAAAGAAATTTAAGATAATTTCATTTAATAAATATAATCAAAAATATTTCACAAAATTTAAAAATCAAAACGCGTGAACATTTGTATTAATTACACCTATCTTGGTCTGACTATACAGTATTTGCATGCAAGTAAATTGCAAATCACCTTAGAAGATATGTAACTTGCATTGTTTCCTGTATCTTTTTACTTGATCTGAGTTTTTGGGAGTGTTGATTAAGTACTTTAATGTAATTTAACGTGATCTACTAGAAAGCTATATGAGGGGTGAAAATATTGACAGAAAATATCGTTACTTAAGCTATTTAAATTTTTCTTGGATATGTATGCGAACGATTGCCAGATTTTTGCAGCGACTACACAGCAAATCAGTAAAAAGTGGATTTGAATTTCTGTAGTGAATTCGAAGCCAAAAGGCTGTTAATAATCTTAGCCCATCATGATTTGCATGCTCACGTTAAAAAATTTTAACGACATAAATTTTCACTGCTAATCTCATTTTGCCTAAGTGATAGAAATGTTTAAACTGTGCCTATTTTTAACATCTTTTAGCAAAAAGCTGAGCACTATCAAAATATTTCGAGTTCTCCGGGTTTTGAGACCACTGAAGACAATCCGACGTGTTCCGAAACTCAAGGTATGCTAAATTTGAAATGGCTGCCAGAAAATGTTAATTTATTAACCTGCATTTTTTTGCTTTTTTCTATTAATCGTTGACGAAAATCAAACAATATGTTACATTAGGCATGACATAGATTGCAAAAGGTTCATTCCGTTAAAGCGTATGAGCAACCAAAGTAGACATTAGCGAAACGTTCACAATACCAGTGGTCACTTTGCTGGATAACCATTTTTTACTTTACTTTACTGCGGCTGACTCCTTTTGGAGGATAAGCCGGCTCCATTTTCATGGAGTTTCTTGGGAATTTGGTACAAGTGGTGTCCCCTCACCACTCGGTTTTTTGATCGAGGACGCACCTCTAGCCTTTGCACATCCAAGCGCAGTCTGCAAGGCAGCAGTAAGTTGCATAGTTGCCGGTGGCTGTTGGAGCTCCTTCGCCATTCGGAGGTACGGGTACTGTCCAGGAGTCCATGTAATCCTGTGGCTGTTAGACGCTTTTGTGGCGGGGGCACGAGTCATGAATTGCCGTCGTCGGGCTCATGTAGTGGCCACTATAGGAGATCCGATTGCCGGTCGGAAATCCACCACGCCCTGGTGACACCATCGCCATAGCCCCGTTAGTCCATGTACGATCGGTCAAATAATAGGATTTAAAAAAAATTGTATGACAGAGGAAACAGCGATTTACTAGGAGTATTGATGGTAACACTTCTGATTTGTCGCCAGTATTCACGAAACCCTAGTCCTATATAACCTAAAATTTTTTGCAAATTAGACTACGTCTAATGCATTAATGTGGACGCTCCAGTTCTTTGAAACTAGGAATTTTTAAACCAAGTTTGTTTTGAGAGTTTTATGAATTTTGTTGATACATCACCTTTAGGCAACTTAAATCATATTTCGTGGGAGTATTTTGTCACCTATGAAGATTTTATCTGCAGATGTCTCTTTTATCCATAAAATATTGAATAAGTTCTTTTGCAATATACTCTTTATGAGTCTTTTTACCTGTGCTATTGAATGCAGTCTGATTTTTTAACAGCCATCGTTAGTTCTGACGGGTACAGACTGCACCTAGAATTACAGGTGTTAAGATTCCTGCTGTCTTTTGCGTTAATAGCCTCATTTGAAATGGCTCGAGCTATTACCTTGTTTGCGCAACGATCATGCCAAAATTAAGAAAAACTTCTTATTCATAAGCTTCCTATGCAGATTTTGGTTTACAAATGTGCGGAATATTGTAGAGGCGTTTTAATATTCCAGAATCTTGCTATTTCAGCTTTCCAAATGGACAGTGTGGTTAACCTGGTCGGCATTATTGACGATATAATACAATGAATACAATTTATTTCACACATCTAATTGAGTCCGTGGAGGATTTTTATATATATATATATATATATATATATATATATATATATAACTGTTAAATACTGTTTTTTTGCGGAGAACTAATATATATGCAATTATGTATTATTTGTTGAGAACCTAGAAAAAAATTAGTTCAGTTGTGACCATAAGGATAAACCAAAGGCAGTATGAACGGAAAGCATAATCTCATGCAAATTCGTTTCGTGCTTACTGGCGACTCATCAGTAGGAGTCAGTATTACGCCCTCTAACCAATATATATTTGAGTGGAGAATGTGGGACAATCTCCTAGACGAATGTGTAAACCTGCAATAGTGAAGCTAACATCATATAAAGTCTACGACAATGCGACTTCAACGCCAACTCACACTATATAATATATATACCGAGTCTGTAAAGAATAATAACACTATGACTATTGAGTTAGTAACCGATATCAACATTATAGAGCCTGCAATAACGAATGGTAACTTATGTGATTATCTATATATGCATAGGATATGGTGTGTAGACTTTTATATGAATGGTTATTTATATTTAAGAAGTTGGCCTAAATAAATATAAATAAATGAACGATGAATAATCATGAATCGTATGAATACATTTTATAGCTTATTTGTACTAATATATATATATATATATATATATATATATATATATATATATATATATATATATATATATATACATAAATATCGAAATAGTTTAGACAAGGAAATTTAAATGAAAATCTTAATTTATGTAGGATATGAGTATAAATGAATTTGTATATAGCTGAGGAAAGCATATCTCGTAACATAGTAAGTAATTGTTAATGTGTACGCAAACATGATGCCAGTAATGTTGTTCACGCAAATCGACTGCATGATCGCTATTGCCTTTTTAAATAGGATACGCGAGAACAAAGATTTTACGTCATT
Organism: Eudiplozoon nipponicum; assembly: GCA_029291075.1. Classification (NCBI taxonomy): domain Eukaryota; kingdom Metazoa; phylum Platyhelminthes; class Monogenea; order Mazocraeidea; family Diplozoidae; genus Eudiplozoon; species Eudiplozoon nipponicum. The sequence goes on from JAQBSW010010077.1 coordinate 9,614, forward strand.
AAAAACCATAAAACAATCGTTGAATGCGAGGTTGGCGGTAACTATTTCTAAAATTTAATTTGCAAGCTTCAAATAAACACCAGTTATATTTTATTGACTCAAACGTCGAACAACATAGCAAAACTACCGCCAGTCATACGTACTGACACATTCCGATATTCCAAGATTATCATCCCAGCACGACGAAAAACCGACTGGCGAGGGTCAAATCTCAAAGCATGTCTATATATTGCTTTCCATATATATATATATATATATATATATAAATATATATATATATATATATATATATATATATATCACATTAGTGTATGACGTCGCCTGTCAGTTAATCATTACTCTATTCAATGATCATGGAAGATCGAAACGCGTCAGTGCGTTGCGACAGGCGGTAGTTTTGTTATGCTGTTCGACGACTGGTTAAATAAATTGGGATTGGTGTGTACTTCAAGCTCGCAAACTTAATTTAAATAATTGTCACCCCCACCCGCGCAATCAATAATTGTTTAATTGTATTGCACTTTTAAATTGTGTTCCATGTTTTAGTTGCATATTCCTAGATATTCCTTATCAAAATAATAGACTATTTTTGTTGTCGCCTGTCAGTTTTACGTAGTACTCGGACGATGATCACGAGGTTCTAAATGTCGGTACGTGTGACTGACGGTAATTTTGCTACGTTAAATACTGTTTGTTGCGAAGAGCTAATATATATGCAAGTATGCATTAGGTGTTGCGAACCTAGTAACAAATTAGTTCAGTTGTGACCAGAAGGATAAACCAAAGACAGCATGAACGGAAAGTATAATCTCATGCACATTCGTTTCGTGCTTACTGGCGACTCATCAGTAGGAGCCGGTATTACTCCCTTTAACCACTATATATTTGGGTGAGGAATGTGGGAAAATATGACGCTAAATTTTGCTTTACGAATGTGTAAACCTATAGTTGTTAGCTAACATCATATGAAGTCACGACCGTGCGACTTCAACGATAACTCACTCTATAAAATATATATACCGAGTCTGTAAAGGATATTAACACTATGGCTATTGTGTCATTAACCGATACCAACATTATAGTACCGAAAAGGAACTCGGTACTAACACTATGGTTGCCGAGTCGGAACATGGTACCAACATGATGGATATCAATTTATGCTATAGTTCAGGGAAATTAAGAATTACAACAATTTCTGAATACCTGCTACTCCAGTAAATCCATACACTCTGGCCTTAATTGATATCAGTTATCACGTTTCGCGGTAAGCATGAAATCATTAAATTCAATATATAACAGTTAAAAACCTTTTGTTGCGGAGAACTAATATATATGCAAGTATGTATTAGGTGTTGCAAACCTACTAACAAATTAGTTCAATTACGACCAGAAGGATAACCCAAAGGCAGCATGAACGGAAAGTATCATCTCGCTAGCAAACTTGTTTTTATGTTTCAAGGCCATTGTTTGAATGTCAACGTTTTTCCGTTAGGACCTCCGCGAAATTGAATTAATATTGAACACCATACGAGTTGAATATTATTTTAATTGGCTGCTGTTCTTGATGAAAACATGCAACTGCTAGGTAGTCGGTAGCGATAATCGTTAGCGTTAATTGACGCATTGTTTATTTTTATAGATACGTTTAAGCTCTGTATTATTTTGGCATTCCATATTACCCTGCACGATTTGTGCACATCGTTGCGCTTCATTAATTCCTTTCAGACGTTCTGATATGGTTCTAAAATCGACCTTTGATGCGGAGGCGTGCTTCTTTTTCTCTCTAAGAGTTAAATCACGTTTTACTTTTTTTCTAACTAAAAAGTTGTATTTTTCTATCAGCCCAAAAAGCGTTCAATGGTTTTCTACGTGTCTTTTTGTGAGAATTTGATTTCGCTTGCAATGCTTCTTAAATTATTTTTTGCGATATTAAACTCCACCTGCATCTCTCGTTTTTTAAATTATTCTTGGCTTGCTTCATTTTATTCTATATTTATAGAAGTTGTTAGCGGTGGGTTACAAGTCTATAATTTATTGTTTATTTAAAATTCTTCTTAGAGCATCTAGTAGTGTCCTTAGTTATTGAGCTTTATTTTTAGGAATTGAGAGATTTGCAAAGGAAAGTTATGGGTGCTAATCTGAATGGAGTGCTACTTAAATGTCTACAGCACTGTGGATGACTGCATCTGCTATGATGAAGCCTCGATTACTTAAAAAGAATTTTTCCACATTCTAGTTGTGACATAAGAGAGAGACATTGTATATTTATAATGAGAGACTGCTTGTCTGTCGCCCAGGGATACTTTGGAAGTTGATGTCAGGTAGAGAGAGAAAGAGAAATAAAGTGAAAATTAAGAAAACGGTGCCTGAGCAAAATCTATGGCACAATTGGTCATTGCAAATAAAAGTAGATACAATTACATAAGCCTAACGGGTATACGCTCATCGTGTGATCTATGATATTTGCATACGAGAGCAATGACAACTAACTGCAAAATAGAAACTTGTCGTTATGTCTGAAAATGTCCTGTTAATTTAGCAAATAAAGCTACTTAAAAAAAGAATTAAATAAAGGCTGTGATCTTGAAATAAAAGCGTGTCCCATTATGTACATAAATTTATCAGTATAAACATAGAATAGTATAATGTAGAAAATGCAATTCATGGAGAAGATCGGTTTCGTCCTTATTCGGAACTCATCACATACTGTACAGAATTTGCTGTGGACAAAACTCCATCTAAAGGAAAGGCTAACCAAGAAACATTAATTAGTATATAACTAAAAATTATGGGCATTAAGCGGCACGGTGGCTCAGTGGTTAGATAAACGAAATCCGAAGCCGACATGCCCAGATTTGAGCCCTGTCCGCGGCTAATTCTGGATAGTACTTGATGAGATTCCAATACGGATGAAATCGAGCTACTGGATGAATTGCCTTTTCTACACTATAAAATGCCTAGTTTATACTGACAAATGTATGTTCATAATGGGAAAGGTATTTGAATCAAGACAGCATCTGTGATTTAATTAATTATCGTCACCATCCGCGAAAAACATGTTCATTTAATTATACTTCAATAAACTTTGAGCCAATAGTTCTCAGACTCCTACGCAAATAGCAAGGAGATAAAAAAATGCAGGTCTCGTGTAGCTAGTGAAGAACATGTCTGCTCATGTATGGGCTATCAAAAAAAAATAATACAAAAGTTTAACATCAATAAACTTATTCTGAAATCTAGAATGGTTAAAGAGTTTTCTTTTTAAATTGATCGTAGAAAAATCGCAAAACCTAGCGGATTAATTTCTGTCGCCCCATCTCTTTAGCAACATAATGCCGAAACTGCGAGAATGAGAGCATGAAAATTATAACCAGGCAAACACTTTTAGAGAGCTTACATAAAGAATTAAAATTAAATAAACAGATAAGCTGTAGAAATCCACTGATTTATTAGAGAAGACAATTTCATCTGGAGTCTTGCTCAATTAGATAGGATGATAAAAATAAGACTCGTTTCACGAAGTGCAAAAGGTAGTGGTGGATCATTAATTTCAATATTGAATTTTGATATAAGCTTATGCAAATGAAAGAAAGAAGCGAACTGACAATATAAATTGTTTAAATCAATAAAAGATTAATATTTGCGTTGCGGTAAGGCGTTTAAAATACTCGATTAAAAGAAAATTACCATATAACTTTAAATCGGATATTAAAAAAGCGGTCTAGCAAGGGTATTAAAATTTGGCTCTAACATACGTGCCTTAAAATAAATTATTCTAAAACCAGATTTGTTGGATAAAAGATAAATGTTTAGAGCGAATATAATTCTATTACTGCAAAAATATGTCAGTACAACCAGTTATCGATGATTTAGTACAGCTGAAATGAGCATTATTTAACAACGATGATAGTGTAAATATTTAAAGTTCTATGTAAAACCGCAGTAAGATAGGCGGTAGTTATACAATAGACAGAGCAAAAAATACCAGGAAAAATTAAAAGCTTTTGATTAAATGACATGCTTTCTGAAATACACTTTTGAACAGCAAAAGTTTCACATTCGTTGGAAAACTTTGTTGACGTTATTTCAATAAGAAGTCAATAAGCCGTAGAACACCACAATCAACGACATCTTGGCACAGTCTCTTATTGTAACGCAGCTGAGATAAAATGACAGTATCGAATTAAGCTTAAACTGTCATACTTCATATATGTTATATAAGTTAAATGTAGATGGTATTAAACAAGACCGATACCGCAAACTGTGCTGCTTTTGGCAGAACGATAGACTTCTGAAAGTTTGCTGCAGAGCACATTGTCATCATGGAGCATAATATGTGGCAACAAATGACGAATAAATGCTATTATTATGTGGCTATTAATATTATGTGGCTATCACTAGGGCGATGTAGCCTTCCTTATCAAACAGCCAAAACTGTGGGTTTAACCAAACGCTTTGACAACGCGACAAAAAACCGCGCATAATTCCCTTCTTTAATTGGCCGAGAAAAGCCAATGAATTCAACGGAAGTTAAATATTTTACATGCAAATTATCGATGACTATTTAAATTTAACTGACAGGCATTAAATAAATTGTAAGATAGTCACTAGTACATTTAGAAATATGTGTATTTTGTTGGAGAGAATATGCGAGAAATAAAACAGACAATGCTTCGATCCTTATTGAGAAATACCTCAATAGTAGCCTCGATGGCTGCTGGCAGTATTTGTACTCATGAATGCTTCATTCGTAGCCTCATCTATCTTGTCCCACGAATGAGAACCTCGGTTTATATGCAAATCCATCTTTGACTACTGAAGTAATAATTGTAATTGGTCAAGTAGTAAATGACATTCGCTAAATAATTAAATGTTCAGTTTATTATAAACCATAAATAAATAAATAGTATTTAAAACAGTTTTACGTATAAAATAGATCATGCATATATTAGCAGAGGCAATTAATCAGCATAAATTTTAAATTCAATTCTATATTTTTTTCCTAGGCGGCATTGTTTTTGTTGTTTCATGAAAGATCGTGAGCAGCTAGTTTGAACTACAGGCAGTAAGAAATGCAAGATAGGTTCCGCTGGAAGGAAGAGCTAACCAAAACATAAATAGTTATATAACAGTTCTATACTGTTTGTGGTGGAGAACAAGTATGTATCAAGTATGTATTAGGTGTTTTGGGAACCTAGTAACAAATTAACTCATTTGTGACCAGAAGGATAAACCAAAGACAGCTTGAACGGACAGCTTAATCTTGTGCACATTCGTTTCGTGCTTACTAACGACTCATCAATAGGAGCCGGTATTACGCCCTTTAACCACTATATATTTGTGTGAGGAATGTGGGATAATAGGACGATACAATCTCCTGTACGAATGTTAAATCCTGCTGAAATGAAGCTAACATCATATTAAGTCTCGGCAGAGCGACTTCAACGATAACTCACTCTATAAAATAAATATAGCGAGTTTATAAATGATAATAACACTATTTCTATTGTATCAGTAACCGATACCAACATTATAGTATCGAAAACTTACATGGTACTAACACTATAGTTGCCGAGTCGGTTCATGGTACCAACATAATGGATATCAATGTATGCTATTGTTCACCGAAATTGAGAATTACATCTATTTCTGAACAACTGTTATTCCAGAACATCCATACACTCTGGCCTTGATCGATATCAGTTATTACATTTCGCGGTAAGCATGACATCATTGAATTCAATATATAACAGTTAAATACTGTTTGTTAAGGAGAACTAATATATGCAAGTATGTATTAGGAGTTGCGAATCTTGTAACAAATTAATTTAGTTGTGACCTGAAGGATAAACCAAAGACAGCATGAACGGAAAGTAGAATCGCTTGCACATTCGTTTCGTACTTACTGGCGACTCATTAATAGATGCCGGTATTACGACCTTTACCCAATATATATTTTGGTGAGGAATGTGGGATAATAGAACGGCACAATCTCCTTTACCAATTTGTAAATCTGCTGTAGTGCAACTAACTTCATATAAAATCTTCCACAATGCGACTTCAAAGCCAACTCATTAAATATAGCATATACCGAGCCTGTAAATTGTACCAACACTATGTCTGTTGTGTCTGTATCAGATACAAACATTATGGTTGCTAATTAAGTCCATTTTATCAACACCATAGTGTTGGTATTAGGCACTGACTCAACAGGCATAGTGTTGGCACCATTTTCAGGCTCGGCATAAACTATATATGGTGAGTTGGCTTTGGTGTCGCATTGTCGAATACTTTATATGAAGTTCATTCCAGTATTGAAGGTTTGCACTTTCGTATTGGAGATTGTACCGTCCACTTTTGCCACACGGTTCACCCACATATATAGTAGTCATAGTACGTAACACCGGTATCTATTCATAAGCCGCCAGTAAGCAGGAAACGAATGTGCACATAAGATTATACCTTCCGGTCATTCTGATATTTGTTTATACATCTGATTCGATTTGAAATAATTTGTTACTAGATGCGCAAAACTTATACAAAATTGCATATATTAGCTCATCGCAACAATAAATATCTAACTCTAATATTTATTTTATGCATAAATTTGCCTCTATGTGTACATATCGTGAAATATTTTGTCCTCCTCCTGTGATTGTTATTATCCATTTTCCGTGCTTACAGTGGAAAATTGTGCTATCAATCGTCGTAATTTTCAATTAAGTGATAATCTCCGTTTATTTCAGTTATTATGCTTTGCCATATCCCACAGCAACTTAATCATTTGGATGGGTGAAATTTTGCGCGAACCTAGGTACATAAATGTTTTAGTGGAGTGAGTTTTATACTCTCACTCTCTCTCTATTCTGCGTAGACCCATTTGGGACTCCTCGAGCGAATGACAGCGTTCTCAGTTTTTGTGTTTATGCACGCTAGTATCCTAATCTATATTTTTTCTTTGATAGAATAAACATTTGTCCTGGAAATAATATGATATCATTTCGGCACATATTTACTAAGTTGTATTCTTTGTAATTCTTGTATTGTGCTTATATTCAAAGTTAATTTTAAATTAATAGGCTGCCTAAAATATGTTACCTAATATTGACAGTTAATTGGCCTTAAATTTCCTTACAGGAATGAGGTCTAAATATTTTTTGCGTGTTGGTTTATCTCATCTATCTTTAATGCTGTGATTAGCTGAAATATATGCAAGTTTGTAGCATGCATCGTTCGCATGGCAACAAGACACTACGTTGGGTCAAAATTATACACGAAGGTTAATATTAACTAAATGTGTAATCACGTTATTGATGCAATTTATTATGCTTACAGACTACTAATCAGCGTTTTCCGCACTACGCCCAATCTCCACACAATAGTTGATAATGCACTGTTTGAAAAAGTGAGTGGAATCCCACATTTTGATGAGAGTAAAGCTGATATGTATCAAATTAACAGCTGTAGAGTGCAGAGATTAATCAGAATTTGGGCGACACGAAGTAACCCAGGCGCTGCACATAACACTTAATACACATTGTTTAATTTCAGCAAAATGGAGTTTCAACCATTTGAGACACCTGATATTTTAAAAGAGAGCCTCAACACTCACGGCATTTAATATTTCATATTTGTTGTTGTGCAAATATGATTTGAATAAATGTTCTATAATTATTTAGACTTTATTGAAAATATAAACGCCTGCATGGCCAAAACAATTAGTTTTTGTAGGTCTTTAAGGGTATAAAATATACTGTGAAAGATACCTAGTCCCAACTGATTCTCTTTTCTCATAACACGCTCAAAACTGTAATCGGTTTAAGGCGTAATGTTGTCTCCTTTTGATGAGCCCTCACTAAGTCGGGTAACATATGACTCTGTGAATTTCAACGTTTTTTCATACACAGGTGCATACATCCTCCGGAGAATAAATGGAGCAATTTTTTATTATAAACATATTAACTAAAACTCAAACAAGACATTTCGCTTGTATGGCCTTACCAGATTTATATATATATATATATATATATATATATATATATAAAACCGAAGAAAAATAGTTAATAAAAGTTGGTTAAAAATATCTATGAAAATAGGAAATACATTATCAAATGGTGAACTGTGTTCAATAATCAAATTGCAAATTAATGCGCTCAAATGTGGCATTAACATGCTACAGCTTCAATATAAGGGACAGAGAATAGTTAATCTATATGTGTTGTTATAAAAGTAAGGTATAAATAATTGTGTAATACACGAGAAGAGCAATAAAGAACGCCAGTAAGCACAGAACGAATGTGCGTGAAGTTATACTTTCCGTCCATGCTGTCTTTTGTGTCCTGCTGAATTCACAGCTAGAGACTATTAATTTTGGTACTAGTTCACTTTTATCACACCTAATACATACTTGCATATATATTAGTTCTCCACGCAACAAACGGTATTTAACTGTTATATATTGAATTCAATGATGTCATGCTTACCGCGAAATTTGATAACTGATATCGATCAAGGCTAGAGTATATGGATTTAAATCAGATCAGGCTTCGGAAACAAATTTAAGAAGTAAACTCGTGTTTATTCGAATTATGGAGTTAATATTTTTTCAGTATAAACTGAGCATTGTACAATGTTGCGACGGAAATTCGTTAAAAAAGTCCGGATTCGCCTTTTTTGGAAACTTGTCAGTTACTAAACGGAGTTTGTCCTGATTTGTTTCGAACCAGGGGACATTAGCTCAGGTTCTTCATTAAAGAATGTGCCACGCCGCCGCACGGTGAACCCCGGTTTTCCATATATATATATACATACATATATATATATATATATATATCTTTCTCCACTCCATATATCTACCAGCTTACATGCGTTATTGGTTACTTTCATTTCAAGTGTAACGTGGAAAGTATTTTTTAAGACTTTTAGTTCTCAAATACCACCTAAAAAATTTGAGTACAGAATAACCACCATGCCAGATGAGTAAATTCAATCGAATCAAATGTTTGCAACGGCAAAATTTTGATTACGTATATATTGTCATTATAAACTAAATACTGCACATGTTAGCAAGTACTTACTTGAATGTTCTGTGAAAGTGGTTCGATCTATGACAAATCTGTTTCGTTGTCTAGCATTCCTTCCACTGCGTCTTTGTTACCTTATTCAATAATAAGTTTATATTGAAAACTATATTTTAATTGAATAACACGCCCGCAGGTGTAAAGCTGTTTTTTATATTATGGCAGATATCAGGTGGTTAGTGAGATGTTTTGGTCGAAAGTGATGCTACATAGGCTCCACCCGAAAGAATTTCTAACAAAACATGTAAATTAGTGAGTAATTAAAAATTGAATGAAGACTGGGGATAGCATAGCGGAATGGATAGTCTTAGAACCTGAACAAAATTTGCAAATTATGGACAATACTGAACAACTTCACAATAAGGATGATACGTTGTACCGGATGAACTGCTTTTTTTTTTTTTTTTTGTTATCTTACGTAATCTTTAGGTATTGTACTAATATAACATATATATATATATATATATATATCATATATATATATGTTTATATATTCGTGTGTGTGTTGTTTGTGTGTATTTGTTATGCGTTTTAGTGAGGGAGAGAGAGATAGTTTTTGTGTTTTTGCGTGTGTGTTTTCCAAATAAACAATGGAGTTCTTAAGTAATTTCTAAGTACATTTAAAAACTTCCAATTCATGAATGCCCGACAATTGCGAGTTCACAGTGAACCCTTTTAGCAACTGACAGTTGGTTGCATTTGCTCCATCTGGCCTGACTTTTCTCTGTAAAATTACCTTAAATAAATAAATTGTGATGTAGTCCATGATCTTCGATTGATACCTTGTGCCATGCTTAGGCCCCATGAACACTATATATTTAAGATTTATTTTTATCATTATACATAATCTATAAAAGTTTAATTGTGTATCAAAATGTGTAAAGGAGTTATGTGTTGAAACAGAAATAATTGGTTTAATATTTAAGTCTAAAGTGAAAAATGCAGGCCATCTCTACTGACCTATAAATTAAAGCGAAATTTTGCAAATTTCATGTTGTTCCCATTACCAATAGCCTAGTTTCTCTGCTTAAAAATGATATTATTTCAATAATTCCATTTTCTTTTTTCCTTAATTTCGGTTGAAATATTTTTGTGCAAAGGCTGTATTCGATTGTGTTGTGAGCTCCGTAAAGAACGTGTTCAACATTATGGTTGTGTACACTTTGTTCATGCTGATCTTTGCCGTGGTGGCAGTGCAACTTTTTCAGGGAAAATTCTTCTATTGCAATGACCAATCCAAAGCCACTGCTGACGAATGCCAGTAAGTTATTTTTGGTAGCTTGCTTACCAGACAAACAAATCCAATCTGCGTTTTTGTAAGATGAATGTAATCAATATTTGTTTTAATTTACACTTTCGGAAATCCAATCCCTCGAGTTGCTTTGTGCATACATCTTACCGACATGATGCACTTACAGATCCTGATTCAAATTAAATGTAAATCGCATAAATCATGTGCGGTCGTGGGTAGGGCGGAAGAAATACTTTAAAATGTGGTGCTTAGCTCCATTTTTAGGGCTTCAAGTAAGAATTGTCGAAGCATTATAAAGGCTGGTGTACGACATCGATGTGTAATCTAATTTACGAGAATTATGATTGAAAGATGTCGCACGAGATCAAGTCAACTTGATAGAGAACGCTGAAAGAATGACTGACGATATGAGGATTGAGAGATACGCGTTGTGCAAATAAGTTATTTTAAGCAAAGTCAACGTAATCCTCTATGATTTATTATAATCAAGGTTGCGATCTTGATATAAGCATATGCTTTTATATACTAAGAATTGTATTGTGTTGATAAGGCAATTCATCCAGTGGACTGGTTTCGTCCTTATTGGGAACTCATCACGTACTTGGCAGAAGCAGACGTGCCCAGGTTCGAGCCCAATCCGCGGCAGATTCTGGCAAGTACGTAATGAATTCTCAATAAGGACGAAACCGGTCTACTAGATGAATTGCTTCTTCTACACTATACAAGGCTTAATTTATAATGGGCCAGGTGCTTATATCAATATTGCATCCTTGATTATAATAACTGTTATCACCGCCCGCGCAACCAATATTCGATTACACTTCTGTGAGGCACTGAGTCATAATCAATAATCATGCATGCTTGCAAAGCTGGAGTAACGACTTGAGCAATCACTTTTCTATAAATTAATAGTATGAAAAATCTTTACGAGTATATTTTCAGAGTTGTGAGAAAAACTTGTTTTGAGGCTGAAGTATTAAATTTTGCCTTAAAGGCGCAATTTCAGCAGTTAGGCCTTGTTCGTTCGATTACTTGTAATGTAAAACCTTTAACGATTTCAAAATTGACTTTTCTCAACTAGTCTAGATTTAAGGGTGATTCTATTATCATGCACTATAAGTATTAATCCTGTTGAACTAAAGAGAATTTCTGAATTTTTACATTATTGTTAGTTTTATTTCAAATTGCATTGTATGTCTGCTGGGCACTGCTAAATAGTGGATTTAAGTACTGTTATATATATATATATATATATATATATATATATATATATATATATATATATATAAATTAGTGTATTAATCGAAATTTTCTATTGCTGTCAATAGTTAGTGGAACAAAAAGCATTACCGTAACAACGAGATAAATGTTACTATGGTAGCAATGCTTTGCGTTTTCTAATTTTACATTTATGTTATATTTCCGGTAATATATGTTCTATCACATGAAATGGACACCTGATGCCGTTCACCTCAATACCAAGAGTAAATTTTGGCTGCTTTCAATGTAGAAAATTACGTTGAAGTTTTAACGATAATGACAATGTAAATATTGGAAATTCTGCCTATTTGATGATGATGATGAGGATTATGATTCACCGATGATAATGACAACGATGCAGATGATTATGAAAATGATGATGCTGCTGCTGCTGCTGATGATGATGAATATGATGATTCTGATTAAACTGATGCTGCTGCTCATGATGATGACGATGATAATGGGGATACAGTAGATAATGATGATGCTGCTGCTGATGATGATGGTGGTAATGCTACTACTGATAATGATGGTGGTTATGCTACTACTGATAATGATGGTGATGCCTTTGCTACTGCTAATGATGATGACGATGCTGGTGCTAATGATCACGATGATTATAGTGATTGTGATGATGACTGATGATAATAGTGCTGCTGCTGCTCATTATTCTGCTGCTACTGATAATGATGTTATAGCTGTTGCTGTTGCTGCTTATGATGATGATGAGGCTGATGATGATTCATATCGTAAAACTTACAGCATTTTTGTAGCAGAGCAACGGAAGCCTTTGCCATTTTAACTAGAGATATACAAAACGAATTAGTTATATGCCAAAAATATGATACAATATTTAATTCTTCATTCACAATTTTTTTAAGCAAAACAGTATTATCTTAATATCTTTAATTAAGCTTTAGGTCGTGAAGAATTTTTTTAAATGTTATGCATACGTCACTACCCGTGCATTCAATGATCATTTAATACAAAATATTGTATTATACTTCATATTTCAAGGAGATACTTGCTCTCTTCATTCCAAACCTACTTCAAATTTTAAATAAAAGACTCTATAACATAAAATATAACCTCAGTAAGCCAAGGCGTTACTTTATTTAAACATAAACCGCCAATTTTTTTTAGGAGCCCGAGTTTTTTCCAGAAATACCGGTTTTAAATATGTAATTATAAGACTGGCGCTAACCCTAGCTGTGAGTCGTATATTAGAACACATCACATACCTTAAAAACTTCCAGTTCATGAATGATTACATTAAATAGCTTACATTCCTCAGGAAAAGACTACAATTTTGGACCAGGCACGTGATATACTCCTATTTATCATACTGTCACAATGGATTTTATGATTTGAAAGCAATAATTGATTCCTTTGGGGATGACTCGTATAATATAAAATATTAAAAATAAAAAGCTTTTTATGCAATATAATAAAATTCATTATCTAGTTCGGCGCTATCTGAACGGCCCTATCTATCCCAATAAATTATTATTAAATACATTCGTACATATTAAGCAGACAGTATGCAGACGAAATCGTAATATTATTTTATAATCGAGATTCTGCTCAGGCCACTTTCAATATATGAAATTTGCCCTCTCTAAATGTATAATAATTTTATAGGATCACCAACCACTCACTCTAATTCTGCGACTGCAAAGTGAAGATCTGACATACAATTAAACAAAAATTGATTGCGCGGGTGGTGGTAACAATTCTAAGAATCAGGTTTGCGAGCTTGAAGTAAACACCAAACCCATTGTATTTAACCAGTCGTCGAACAACATAGCAAAACTACCGCCAGTTGCACGCACTGATGTGTGCAATGTAATTTGATCATCGCCAGTAAATTTGTAGTCATACTCTAATTATGATTATGGAAGGTCGAAACCCGCCAGTGCGTGTGACTGGCGATGGTTTTGCTATGTTGTTCGACGACTGGTTTAATACAATAGGATTGGTGTTTACTTCAAGCTCGCAAACTTGATTTATAAAAGATCTGACATAGTTGACATGTATACATAGCTTTGCACCTCTATCAATAACTTCGGCAATATGTCTGACGAAGTGAGTAGGAGAATCGTGAAAGATTGTGTAACTTCCTGGAACCTCCGCTATTTATGGAGAAACGCGATTATTTCACTCAGCCTTAAAGGTCGTGTTTCAATTAATCTATACGCACGATTTTATTCTGCGCTAGTGATGATTTTAGACAATTACAGGCATTCGACAGTCGTTGTTTAAGAAGTATAGCACATGTAGGTTGTCATCAACGAATAACCAACGCTGAAATCTATAGACATATTTATTGAACGGACACCAAGTGCTCCTCGTGTGAAAAACAAATAAGGTTTTGTCAACCACGCTGGCTCGGTCACTTTTTGCGTATGCCCTCAATCCGACCGCCAATTAGAGCACTATTCTCTCACCCAATACCAGATTGGCTTAAGAAACAAGGTGGGCCGTTTTCGACATGGCAGAAACAGATAAAATCAGCTGCATCCAAATTGGGTAGTATTGGGCACACTCGTCTGCCAGAATGTGGTCCACGTTTGCACCTTATTCTTGAATGTAAATCTTGTGAAATATGGTATCCAATCGAGCTCAGCGGCAATCTTCTTTTAGGCTTCTACTAGAAGCATCTTTGTAACTTTCATTTCTTAGTAAAGCAGAGTTAGCTGCGAAGTTTGGTTCTGTTTATGACTTGATGCAGTGAAAACCGCTAGGAAACTGTATTGTCGATGTTGGCTTGCCTTACTCCTGACTTGGCCATAATGGTGTTGTGTAAAGGTTAAATTTGCATCGTATAGGTGAGTTATCTAAATAAATATAGTCACAGCAAATAGGCACTCTCTCTCACTCTCATAAAACTCTCTAATAATTCGTCTGCACCCACTCGGCAACCATAGTGTTAGTACCATGTTCCTTTCGGTAGTATAAAGTTGGTATCAGTTGCACAAACAATACAATAATTGATTGCGCGGGTGGTGGCAATAATTCTTTAAATCAAGTTTGCTAGCTTGAAGTAAACACCAATTCTATCGTATTTAATCAGTCGTCGAACAACATAACAAAACTACTGCCAGTCTCAATGCACTGACGCGTTTCGACCTTCCATGTTCATCATCAGATTACGACGGCAAATTGACTTGCGAGGATCAAACCACCAGTGCAAACTTGATTTAATCAATTTACAACCACCACCCGCACAATCAATTATTGTTTAATTGTGTCTATATATATATATATATATATATATATATATGTGTGTGTGTGTGTGTGTATTTGTAGCTTAACAAATAGCTAACGTTCGTGACTGCATAGAAATTATGCAGCCGACATTTCCAGTCACGTACAAAGTATGTAAAACTATTAGAGGTAAGAGCCGTCTATCTGATTTTCCTTTTCATATATATACAATGCGATTTGATGCTCGCCAGTCAGCTTGTCGTCGTACTCTGATGAAGATCATGGAAGTTAGAAACGCGTCTGTGCGTTGAGACTGGCGGTAGTCTTGTTATGCTGTTCGACGACTGGTTAAATACGATGGAATTGGTGTTTACTTCAAGCTCGCAAACTTGGTGTTTACTAACAAAATAGCCATAGTGTTAGTATCCTTTACAGACTCGTTGCATATATTATATAGAGTGACTTTGCGTTTAAGTCGCATTGTCGAGAATTTGCATGATGTTAGCTACACTTTAGCAGGATTTCACATTCGTCTAGGAGATTGTATCGTCCTATTATCCTACATTGCTCACCCAAATATATAGTGGTTAAAGAGGTAATACCGGCTCCTACTGATGAGTCGCCAGTAAGCACAAAACGAATGTGCATGAGATTATATTTTCCGTTCATGCTGCCTTTGGTTTATTCTTCTGGTCATAATTGAACTAATTTTTTACTGTGTGCAACACCTAATACATACTTGCATATATATTAGCTCTTCGCAACAAACAGTATTTAACGGCTCAATGAATTGTCTGCCTTAATTAATATTGTATTATTTATTTATAAAAAAAATTTCTTGTTTTCGCTTGATTCTCTTCTTATGGTCATATGACATTGAAACATTAGTTCCTTCTTTGTGTTTATATAGCGCTGCTTGATTATTTTTTTGAAGTAACGTGCGTTATACAAGTAAACAACCATGGATTGCGCAGGTGAGGTTAACATTAACTTAGGTCAAGTTTGCATACATGAGTTAAACACAATTTTCATACAATTAAACCAGGCGAACTGCCATCCGCTCCACGTAATTTAATCACCACTACATAAAATTTATGCAGCCGAAATTTCGATTCAAGTACTTTGGATGCAAATGTACGAAGTGTGAGTGCTGGAGATCACATTTCGCAAACCTTTTAAACTAATTGCGGTTTCATTCTGGATATTCATTCCGCTGTCGTACTCTTATACGGAAAGTGCAACTCGTCAGAATTTTTGATTAACGGTTTCTTTGCTTTTTTCTGCGACAGCTTAGATACAATTTGAAATGTGTTCATCTCAAACCCGCAAACACGAGTTTTTAAATTTTAATCTACGTGCGCGTGGCGAAAAATGGAAAAAGTTTATTATCGTGACTAAGTAGAAATTTCTCGTCAATTACAATATACGCGAGTCAGCAAGGAGTAAGAGTCGCTTATCAAATTTTGCTTTTCTTATACATGCAATGCGATTTGATTCTCGT
>JAQBSW010010078.1:0-25912 GCA_029291075.1 Eudiplozoon nipponicum
GAGCTAACTCATTTGATTAAGCTTAAATTCAGTGGCTAAGAGCTCTCGGAAGAGCCACAAGTTAATTAAGTCTGGTGAATTACTTCATGCGTTTTTACGTTTTCCTTCCTCTTGATTAGTTACGATTAGTTTATAAAATATATATTTTGGTAGAAGGAATCAATATATATATATATATATATATATATATATATATATATTATTGGACTGAAGATAGCAGTCTAAAGCCCGTCAGAATATCATGATGAAAACCCATCCTGGTTTCAGATTGCAGCTTAAAGCCGCTGCGAAACTACAGATTTCATCTTCAATAGTAGCAATGGCACACGCGAATTTAAATATGGAAACGTGAAGAGCAAACGTATCTTATACGTTATCCAACAGTCTTTCTTTATCGTTCGCCCTTGAAATATCGACGCAAAATATTCAATATAGACATTTTCTTCATTATTCGCCACAATGTTACGTTCCATATAGTCGATTGCAATACGTTGGCGCCGATAAATATTTTAAATTGTATCTTTATGCGTTTTAAAAGCGCTTCTCCAATCTCCTAAACTTGTCGACCTTAACAGTCACGTGTTTTAATAAGATTTGATTAACATCAGTGCTATTTAGATTAAATCATCCAGGAATCAATAAAAAATTAGCTAGAAATCTCAGATAGTACAAATTGAGGTTCATTTATTTTACAAAATGTCTCATATGCAATTCCCATAACTAGATTGAAATGTAAAAGGTCAAATCATTTTTTTGTTGTAATAAAAATTAATAGTGAAAAAAATATTTCTAGCCTAGATATGGCAAAGTGTAAATAAAATTACTTAAACATTTTAAAACGATCTTCATTTCTAATAAAAAAGAATAAAATAAACAAAGTAACCTTCAATATAATTTAATAAAATGAAAACAGGCCAACTCAAAAGAATACGGTCATACTAAGACAATGATGCTGAAAGGAAGAAATACGACAGTAAATGTAAAAAAGGTTGTATTACAAAGATGCAAATATGGCCACATAAAAAAGGATAAGATTTAATATCAAGGCCACACACTTGAAAAATGAAAGATTATCGAAAACGCACACAAAATGATAGTTCATATGAGTAAGTTTTAAGCATGAAGCGATACCAGAACGAATATTGGAAAAACACGGTTCACATATTTATATCCAAACCCACAAAAATCATTCAAATCTGCTGCATTATAATCAAATTATTACAATTCCAATAAATTCCATACCACTCCAATCCATTCAAACCCAAACTAATATATTCTAATCTAATCTATTCTAATATATTTTTTCCACTCCATTTTATTCAATAATATTCTATTATTTTTTCTATTCTATTCTATTCTATTCTATTCTATTCTATTCTATTCTATTCTATTCTATTCTATTCTATTCTATTCTATTCTATTCTATTCTATTCTATTCTATTCTATTCTATTCTATTCTATTCTATTCTATTCTATTCTATTCTATTCTATTCTATTCTATTCTATTCTATTCTATTCTATTCTATTCTATTCTATTCTATTCTATTCTATTCTATTCTATTCTATTCTATTCTATTCTATTCTATTCTATTCTATTCTATTCTATTCTATTCTATTCTATTCTATTCTATTCTATTCTATTCTATTCTATTCTATTCTATTCTATTCTATTCTATTCTATTCTATTCTATTCTATTCTATTCTATTCTATTCTATTCTATTCTATTCTATTCTATTCTATTCTATTCTATTCTATTCTATTCTATTCTATTCTATTCTATTCTATTCTATTCTATTCTATTCTATTCTATTCTATTCTATTCTATTCTATTCTATTCTATTCTATTCTATTCTATTCTATTCTATTCTATTCTATTCTATTCTATTCTATTCTATTCTATTCTATTCTATTCTATTCTATTCTATTCTATTCTATTCTATTCTATTCTTTTCATTTCTTTTCTATTCAATTCGAATGTAAAGAATATTTTAATCTGTTGTTGCTCCCACAGAATTACTTTGTTTGGACTTTAGGTTAACACGTTTAAGTATGATGGATTTGATTGGAATATGATTAACAAACTTTACATTTACAAAAAATGGACTGATTTATGCAATTCTGTTTCATTGCACGGAAACTCATGCCCATTCTTATCATATTAAAACAATAATCCACATTAGATAATCAATAATTAATAGTAAATACATAATTTGCAAATTTGTATAGACGAACTGAGGGATTTGTATTTAACTTTAAAAAAATATCCAGAAAAATTTACAATGCAGCAACTGTACAGTTAAAAGACTGATTAATTTTAAACAAAGAAAAAATATTGTATGTAAATAAATTAATTTAATTGTCAGTTTGACTTTTTTGGTAATAAATTCACTCTGTTAAACTTAACGCTTTCTCCTATTTGAAGAGGATCATACAATTGGACAACCTGAATCGCCCCAGTCCGTCCTTCTTATTTTCCGATAATGCGTCATAAAACGCACACGAAAGCATTTCGAAATGATAACAAATATGAATGATTTAAAAATCATTCGAAAATTTACAATTCTGGTTGAAACGTTTTTTACAGACTGGACCAGAAATACCCAGATTATACGATTTACAATCATGCCTGATTTCTAATTTTCTTTAAATCATATTCTGAACATTTTAAGCCATATACTCTGTGTGTTTACCACTCTAGTTATGAATAAATGAAAGCAAAGCTGATAAAATTTTTCGTATTATTTTTATCAATTCACACTTACATTCTTCAACATATTATGCATATTGCTTTTTTCCGCCATTTTTCTTGTGCGAGTCAATGGATAACACTCATAGATCGGCAAAACCTTGATTTATTTGCATTACCATGTGCAAAGATTTTGTTTTGCCTTGATTGTTGTGTTCCCAATTCAAACTTCTCTCTGAAGCCGTCCATTAGCTGCTTGCATGAAAAGAACGTTGGAACCAGATTTTCCGATTTTTTCCTAACTTTCCGGACTTCACTTCCAGTCCCATCTACAGGGTTGACACAATACTCACAGGAAAGCAACAACTTACGGCGAATGTGGTATCCTCATTAAAAATGGATCCTTGTATATTTAGTTTACTTCCTAAAGTATTTTTTATTGTCTGCCCTAATACTCGGTCTTAGCAACTATTCTCTTATACTCACCTGTATACAAGAAAATAGCCACACCACCCCAGACACACACAACAACCTAAACACACATTTGTGTACTCTAATCTAAAATCAAATTTATAGAATAAGTAAAACCCAACGATCTTAATTGACATTGACGCCTATCCGTGATGTATCGATTTTTTAAAATTACTTTTCCCAACGCGTAGAAGTATCGAAAATTTTTAAAAATTTAAATTATATTCCAGTTATCTTTAAATTCCCGGTTTACCATATACATATATAGCATTATGTATACAATAAAAAGGATTTGATGAAGATCTTAATGATATTTTAGAAATTACTTCATGAATTACAAGACATAATTATTTTTATTTTATACTACACTTTATTTAATCTTCTATTGTTACCCAATATTCCTTAAGTGCGTTCTATTTATGATTCTCTCCTTTATAATATTATATTTAGTTTGTATTTAATTATTCGCTATTGATTCGTGGCGAAAATTTCCAAATAAAATTTATTTAGATACATCAAAGAATTAAAATTTATCCAGAATAATGTAATATGCACTAGCCGTTTAAACTGGTATGATTTAAATTTATTTCTTTTGTATGCAGCCAATAATTTAAAAAAATTTTCCTAACTAGTTGCTATGTTTAAACTATTTTATCCCGCCTCAATGCTTCCGCACCGCCACATGGGCACAGATATGGTATGGGTGTTGCGATCATGAGAATATTTTTTAATTATATGTTTATAAAGTCCATTTCCTTTGAATATTATTATGAAAAGAAAGCACATTTAATAATAATATGGATAATGGCCGTTAGTATTTCGTGAATACTCCGCTAAACTTTGCAATTTCTTATTTGTGTACATCCTGGGTTTGCATTCGATTATGTAAGTTGCAACTAGTCAAATATATTATAACTTCATATAATATCATCGACAATGAAAAGTTCACAGCCAACTCACTATATATGATACATACATATACTCCGCAACAAACAGTATCTAAATGAAATCAACTGTTAGATTTAATTAGGTAGCTTTCATTTCAGTCATTTCTGCGTGTTGTTAAATTTAATTTAAAAATAAATTGTGCTTTAACTCAAAGCTTTATTAAAATGTATGTAATTCAATGCAAATTTGTGAACTACGTATGTTCATGAGCGCGCGCGTGTGTTTGTGAGTACGTGCCTTGCATTTTCGTTTCCGGCTTCCTGTCCGCTGCTGTATAATGCGTATATTTAATTCAACTCATTCCTCTTTGCTTTAACAATTTATTAATTGAAGTACCATCTATTTCAGTAGAAATGAGATCTGAGTAAAAAAGCCTTTTAAAACGTGTTTTTAAAGCTGCTTTACATTAAAATTATGCTTGAAGACACAATTTATTTCTCAATTTAATTTACAAATTAATTTGAAGTTTATAATCAAGTATTAATTTGCCACTTTTAAATAGTTGAAATCCGGTTTTAAGCATGCATTTCTATGCAGGAGTGCAATTTTTAACATTCCTTGAAATTGAACAACATGTTATCTTATGGTAAATTCCGTCATGTGAATATAAAAAGGCAAATTCAGTTAACTGATCATCTAGGAGGGTAGATAATAAAAATACTTTAGAAATTAAAATATATATATATATATATATATATATATATATATATATCTGTCTTGAATGAGGAAATCCCATTTTCAACTAGTTTTTTTCCTGTGCATATAGTGTCAACTCTGAAGATGAAACTGGTAATGAAAGTATGTATTAGGTTTTGCGAACCTAGTAACAAATTAGTTCAGTTGTGACCAGGAGGATAAACCAAAGGCACGGAAAGTATAATCATGCACATTCGTTTCAGCTACTACGACCTCATCAGTGGAGCTGCATACGCCCTTTAACCACTATATATTTGGTAAAAGAATGTGGAATAATAGGACGGTACAATCTCCTAGACGAATGTGTAAACCAGTAATAGTGAAGCTAACATAATCTAAAGTCAACGACAATACGACTTCAATGCTAACTCACACTATATAACATATATACCGAGTCTGTAAAGGATACTAACACTATGGCTATTGTGTTAGTAACTGATACCTTTTTCGAAATCGATGAGTACCGGTTACTAACACTATGGTTTCCGAGTCGGTACATGATACCAACCTGATGGATATAAATTTATGCTAAAGTTCACCCTAATGGAGAATTACAACAATTTCCGAACACCTGTTACTCCAGTTAAACCATACATGCTGGCCTTTATCGATATCAGTTATCACATTTCGCGGTAAGCATGACATCATTCAATTCAATATATGACAGTTAAATACTGTTTGTTGCGAAGAACTAATATATATGCAAGTATGTATTAGGTTTTGCGAACCTAGTAACAAATTAGTTCAGTTGTGACTATTATTCCACATTCTTCTACCAAATATATAGTGGTAAAAGGGCGTAATACCGGCTCCTACTGATAAGTCGCCAGTAAGCACGAAACGAATGTGCATGAGATTATACTTTCCGTTCATGCTGCCTTTGGTTTATCCTTCTGGTCACAACTGAACTAATTTGTTATTAGGTTCGCAAAACCTAATACATACTTGCATATATATTAGCTCTTCGCAACAAACAGTATTTAACTGGTAATGAAGTCACGAAAATTCGGAAAAATAGAGTGGAAAATCTTGTTACAACATCAGTTTTAGACAAGCGGCTGATGGAAGGCTCGAAAATTAAGGGACAAATCAGAACCCACCAATCAAGCCCATAAATCGTTGAATCTGGAAATGTAAAGGATTCAAAATTTCACCGACCTACCAGTGCAATCAATTGGCACGCACAAGAAAACGGTAGCAAAATTCACAACAAGAAGGACATCACTGAGCATTACAAATCAACATTTAATTATCTAAGAACAAATTGACACGAAAAGGGACACTTTTTCAGGATTTTGTGAATTATTCTTCATTAATAACATTTCAACTCTAACCTGTTAAAGGTTGAAAATTTTAAAGCTTATTCCTAGCAGTAAATATATTTTGATTGAACACCGCGTTTTGCAAATGTATACCTACTTTATTTATCTAATGCACTATAAGAAGAGTGAAGATTTTGTTTTGGTTTGGAACTTGTACATTTGCAAAGTTTAATGTGTACTAAAAATGGCTTTCACTAATTTAAGTGATAGTTAAATGCGCGTTTGTACTAACAAAATAGAAAATTAATTATTTCAATACATTTTTCAACAATCTTGCGATTGGTAATTTGATGTCCCCACACATGCACAAACTTGGCGTTCATTACTTGTTAATTTTGAGCATTAATAAATTTTCATATCTGAAGAAGATTTAAAAGTAGTACATAATTGGTGTTTAAATCGCTGCGAGTCAATTTGTAGAAATATAGTTGAGGTAATCGATTTAATGCTCGAAAGTTGACGTTACCGTTGTATAAATTATCATACTGGTTTTATTAAAACTATTGCTCACAGATTGAAATAGTGCTATGAAATTTCATCATTTATACTTGTTTAATCCATACCTGAAAATGACTAATTTATAATAATTATAACTATTGAATAGTTTCGTTTGTCGAAGCAAAGAACTAAGGTCTCCTAAATACTGTTTGTTGCGGAGAACTAATATATATGCAAGTATGTATTAGGTGTTGCGAACCTAGTAGCAAATTAGTTCAGTTGTGAACAGTAAGCACGAAACGAATTTGCATGCGATTATACTTTCCGTTCATGCTGTCTTTGGTTTGTCCTTTTGGTCACAACGGAACTAATTTGTTTCTAGGATCGCAACCCCTAATACATACTTGCATATATATTAGATCTCCGCAACAAACAGTATTTAATTGTTATATATTGAATTGAATGATGTCATGCTTACCGCGAAATGTGATAACTGATATTGATCAAGGCCAGGGTGTATGGATTTACTGAAGTAACAGGTGTTCAGAAATTGTTGTAATTCTCAATTTCGTTGAAATATAGCATAAATTGATATCCATCATGTTGGTACCATGTTCCGACTCGGAAACCATAGTGTTAGTACCATGTACCTTTTCGGTACAATAATGTTGGTATCGGTTACTAACACAATAGCCATAGTGTTAGTATCCTTTACAGACTCGGTATATATATTATATAGTGTGAGTTAGCGTTAAAGTCGCATTGTCGTAGACTTTATATGATGTTAGCTTCACTATTGCAGATTGTACCGTCCTATTATCCCACATTCTTGACCAAAATTTATAGTGGGTGAAGGGCGTAATACCGGCTCCTACTGATGAGTCGCCAGTAAGCACGAAACGAATGTGCATGAGATTATACTTTCCATTCATGCTGTCTTTGGTTTATCCTTCTGGTCATAATTGAATCAATTTGTTACTAGGTTCGCAATAACTAAGGTCTCTGTTATAAAGTTACTCATGGTTTGTGTTTGCGAGTTATTTATGGTTTTATAGTGAATTGGAAGATTTAAAATGGCTTTTCTAACCGTCATTCGAAAATTGACAAGCCCATGAGTTACTAGCTTCAGCCCCCAATGCTTCAACGGAAGCGAATATTTAGCGTTAAATTTGCTTTATTTCTTGACAAGCAATGTTCGTCAGAAGTATGGAGAAATCAAACCTGCTTTCATGAAGTGTAATGTTAATTATTGATCTTGTTCAATTTGAAATATCGTTGCCAAATTTAATTTATATTGAAGCAGGCACATGAGATAAGGTGCAAACTGGAAAAAATTACCTTTGTTACGTTGTGTTGTATAAGCATGCAATTATGGCGTAATGATTATTGTTATCTAGCAGGAGCACGCACTGATAGTAGCAGCCGTTCAAATAAGTAACCCGTAACCTGGCGTATATTTATTTAAATTAACTCGTTTTCAGAATAAATCTGACATAATTTTATCAAAACATTGACTTATACAATTTAATTAAAGATACAACTTATGCGTCACAAGTTACCTTATAATGTTTATTTGGTCTAAACATGAGTTAAGAGAGTAAAATCATGGGCTATTAGTCTTTATGATTAAATTTGTGCTGGTTTAGTAATTATATTAACCGAAAACAAAATCTATGCTTATTTATCAACTAACCTTGGAGAATAGTTTACGACATTATTTTAAAATTTCACTTTTAATGGATAAATGATATATATATATATATATATATATATATATATATATATATATATATATATATATATACATATATATATATAATTAAGAAGAAACCCACTACTAAGAAAGTGGTAAAGGCCATTTATTTCTTGAATACTAATCATCGCTTATACTAATCAAACATATTTATATTTTGGCTTTTCAATTGATTATGCTAGAAGTTCGATCTCAGCTTTTACTTGTTTCTTGTTTTGGCTGGTTGGTTAGTGTGTATGCGTTTGTGTTTGTGTGTGTGCGTGTTTGCATGTAAAGGTCATTCTCTCAGTATTGCAAACACGCACACACAAAAACACAAACGCATACACACTACCAACCAGGCAAAACAAGAAACAGAAGTAAAAACGAGTCAGATTTGTTACCACTAGCATAATCAATTGAAAACCCAAAATGTATAAATATGTATTGTAAACGCCCCGGCTTCAAGTAAATGCCGTACGACGTTACAAACTCGGTTAAGGTGCTCTGAATAGAGATTAGTTACTGATATGGGGGCCCTTAAGAGGGCCTGGTAATGCGTTCTCTTGAAGTCTTCAGAGTTGAAGATGCCCTAGAGCCTTGGGTGGACTCTGGTTGAGTTGTCGCTCCCGTGGTTGAGCTGTAATCGCGTTGTGGGATGGTGTCCTGCAGGTCCTGCACCCAACTGGCTCTTGTCTCCGGTATCCCGCAACAAGATGAGTCAATGGATGAAGATAGTAGTCGCAGAAACGATCCAATCACCAGCGTAGGTACGACAGCCGACAGAGCGCACTAATGTATTGACAGCCGACAGAACGCAACAATGCGTGAAGCAGGTAGACGGCAAATGACAATAACCGACTGCTGCTAAATTACCGTGCTTAAATAGCATGCAATATGTGTACTTGCATACTATTGGTTAAACGTGGTTAGACGTGGTTAAACGGCAATTTGCTTTTTTCTCATTGGTGCAACGTAAATAAATTTGAATTTAATTTACGCAATATGTCGGCGATTGATTTGTGTCGTTACAACACTTTCCTCTCTGGAAAAAAAAGAAAAAAAATATTCCTCTCTGCGAGGCTAGATAAGAAATGCATGACAGAGTTCGAACCAAGTTAAGCAAAATTATGATGAACCATAAGTGCTGGGCTTAAATATGCTTGTTGGTTGCTTCAACAATGATATGATGCCAGGTAACCACTATGAATTGCTACACAAATTGTTAGCTCTAGTGGACGGTCATAGCACGTGAGGCAAAATAGAGCAGTGTAAGTTTTTTTGGAGCCGCAGCGTGAAGATTTCGAGGTAAATCGCCTCTGAATTTGCCAGGTTTAAGTTAAAAACCTAAGCAGGTTTGATCGTTGTTAATGTGTTTGTATACGACCGAAGGAGCTAGAGTGCTCGACGTTGTGGTCATGACATTTGTAGAGTGGTCTTTGTGAAATAGATAAAGTTGAGATATGCATTGAAAGTGGCCTGTACCATGATATGAAGCTGATCACTACTTAGTGTTGCTACACGAAAGCGTTAGCTCTAAGTAACTGGTCATACCAAAATAGGCAGTGTGATGTCATGTGTGAGAAATACATTATAATGTAAAAATATATATACATTAAAATCAAAGGTAACTGCATAAAAATATGTACACGAACATTGCCTCAGAGATGGCATAATACCAAAGAACTGTTCAAAAATGCTACACAATTGTTAGCTAAGAACAGCTGGTTATGCCACGTGAGACAAATACGAAAATTAACGTAAGGTTAAAAAAATTTTTATAGTTAAATGTTAATGTTTAAAAAAAATTAATTACGCGTTATACAAAGCAGGTTATTGAGATTGTGGGCAGACGGAGCCTGAGACGTGTGTAGAAGGTTGAACGCTCTCAGGATCAGGTGGTTCGATAAACGGTTTTAACCTGTCTATGCTTACTGATGTCGGTGTAGCGCCTTGCATAATGATGAAGTATTTTGGCTGTCTTAGTAAAATCGGGTAAGGACCGCGATACTTTGGTTGTAGTGGTGCAACAGCATTATTGTTGCGAACGAGTACTCTCTTGCAGCTGTGGAGCTGTGGGTGAACGAAGACTGGATGAGGCGTGTGTCTCGGCTGCTGTTCGGACATGTTACCGAAATGAAGTCGAAGGCGGGTAGCTTCGTTTTGTGGGTCATCTTGAGCCGGTAGTAGACGTGGGAGCTGACTAGGCAGGCGTAGATCCATGCCATACAAGAGTTGTGACGCAGACGTTTTAATGGATTCTCGAGTACGAGAACGCATGGCCAGCAGAACTAAAGGTAGTGCATCGACCCAGTTGCCATTAATGGACGAGGATGCTAAAGCTGCTTTGAGTTCCCTATGCATTCTCTCTACCATGCCATTAGTTTGGGGATGGTAGGCAGTCGTCTGGCGTAAGATGCATCCCATGTACCGCAAGGTGGTTTTGAAACGATCAGATGAGAAGCAAGTGCCTCTGTCCGTGATGACCTCATTGGGAACACCCTAATTGGATATCCATTCAGAGATAAAACCGTTAGTTACTTCGTCTGCAGAAATGGTGCCAAGAGGTAATGCCGCAGGCCACCGTAGAAGGTACCTTTGTCAGATGAACTATGTCGATGTGGACGATGGCTAGGCGAGAAGTAGACCGAAAATGTTGCAACTTAGAACGAGTGTGTCGTGTGATCTTGTTTTTCTGACAAATTGCACACTCTGAGATCCATCGTTTAACATTCTGCCTAAGTCTGTGACCCCAGAAACGATCTGTAAGAAGTCGGACAGTCGCTTGGCTTCCTGGTTGAGAAATTGAGTGAATTGAATCGAAAACCTTCCTCTGAAGGCTGGTCGGCAGAACTGGCTTGTTGGGCTGTGTACCCGTGAAGTAAACAATTGGTAAGCCTTCCCACAGACGGCATATGAACTTGGTTGGGTGACGGGCTATTGATCTTTGAATGTGAATGTCACCGCGTTGTTCAGTTCGCAGGAGAGTTGGCGTTAGTGCAGGTTCACTGAGCGCCACGGAGTTGACAGTGAATGGTGACGGCGAAGGTGGTTGTAGAGAGACGTCTGGCCTGGACAGGGCATCTGCAATGAAGTTCTGTTTGCCCTTGACGTGAAAGACGTCAAATTGCCATTCGCTTAGACGAGAAAGCTGTCTTTCCACTCTGGCAGGGTACTTGGCGATAGATGAAGTTGCGTTTCGAAGTGCGCTAACTAGTGGTGCATGATCTGTGAAAACAACAAATCTGCTACTGCCAATGATGCTGATAAAATGGCGCACTGCGTCGTGGATGGCGAGAAGTTCTCGGCCGAAAGTGTCGTACCTCGTTTCTACTGGTTGGAGAGTACGCGAGTAGAAACTGATAGGCTTCCGAACTCCGTCGATCTCTTGTTCCAAAGTGGCTCCAATAGCGAATTCAGAAGCATCTGTCGTGAGTAGAAATGGCTTTTCGAAATCAGGATGCGTTAGCATTGTGGCATTTGCTAACGAGTTGATGGCAAGTCGAAGTAATTCCTCGTCTTCGGATGACCAAGCAATGATGGAATTCTTGCTAAGTCCTTTTCGGTTCCGCAGGTGCCTGCACAAAGGATAAAGTTGTTTTGAAAGGCCTGGAAGGAACTTGCGATAATAGTTTAGTACTCCCAGGATTTTCTGCAAATCGCTCAAAGTCCTTGGTGACTTGATATTCTTGATTGAATTCGTCTTTGACGGCAACGGTTGAATACCTTGGGCCGTGATACGATGCCCTAAGAAGTCGACGGATGAAGTTGCAATCTGCGTCTTGTCACAGTTGATCTTGAGTCCGTGGTTGGATAAGCGTGAGAGAACATTTCGTAGATGTTTCGCATGAGATTCTAGATCTGGACTGAATACCATAATGTCATCTAGATATGACATACAATAAGCAGAGTCGTCGCGAAGTATGTTGTCTATGAATCTTTGAAATGTCTGAGTAGCACACTTGAGTCCAAAAGGCATGTAAAGATATTCAAAAAGGCCAAATGGAGTGATGACTGCAGTTTTCTCGATATCCTCTGGTGCTACCGGTATGCGATGGTACGCTTGTCTGAGGTCAATCACTGAGAAGAAATTGCTGCCGTTGAGTTTTTCAAGTAAAGTGTTGATATTTGGAATAGGATATGCATCAGATTTTGTCACTGAATTTAGCTTACGGTAGTCTCCACAGGCTCTGTACGATCCGTTTGATTTGAGACAAAGTGCAGTGGTGACGCCCATGAACTTTTCGATGGTCTGATGATTCCCTCTTCCAAAAGCCTTGAGAATTCTTCTTGTGCAGCTTTCAGCTTAGCAGGAGCCAGTGGTCGCTTCTTGAGTGCAATAGGTTGTCCTTCTGTGACGATATGATGCATCGTGTTGGAGACTCGCAGATCGGATTTGTTAAGATCGAAAAGCGATTTGTATTTTCGAAGAGCTGCTGATATCTCTGCTGAATGATGCACTGGGGTTGGCTGAATGACCTGTAACTCCAAACGCTCGGAGGCAAGTGTCCAAAAACTTTGCTCAAGTCCGGTGGAGGGGTCGATGATCTTTTGATTGGCAAGATCAACAATGAGCCGAAATTTTAGAAGGAAATCAAGGCCTATTATATTATGTGAGACCTTGGCAATGATGAAGTTGTGGGAAAATTCACGTCGTAGACCCATGTTGAGTGTGCGGTATTGGCAGCCATAAGTTGGTATGGGCTCGCCTGTAGCTGTTGCGAGAAGAACGCCTAGCGACATCTCGGCCATTGAATCACCTTTGAGAACTGAGACTGCCGCACCTGTGTCTACGATGTACTCTTCGCCAGTTTTGAAATCAAGAAGGTGCAGAAGTTCGTTTGGCTGTTTGGCCGGGTCATGCAAACAAGTAGGCTGGTGATTGCGACCGGCATTGTCTGTTTGGTTCTCTATGTGAAAAATTCGGCGTGGACGAAAAGAGTCGACAGGGATGTCGGATTGTAGTTGGCTTCTTCCCTGTAGCGCCGTTGATGCCGTTGATGTGCAGAAAGTACGGTCTTCTACTTCCTGCGCCAGACGTTTCCCGATACTGATGCACCCTTGTGCCTGCGGTCTGTTGTCCTCTCCGTCAGCTGTGGAAATTGACACTCATTCGGAAAATCTTCGGAACGACAAAGACAAACTTGGCAAGCATAAAAAACTTCTGGTGGTTATAACACCAGTTCTTTGGAGCATATTTATTAAATGATTGCGGAGATCTCGATCGCCGCCTACCATTATAATTTGACTTGGAAACAAATTTTGGTCGAGCATTCACATGATTTATCTCCGATTTGGTAATGGCCAATCCTTCTAGAACTTTGGCCATGTTCGCCACTGTTCTCTCTAAGGAGGAGATTCTATCATCTTGCGGGGGTGAAGAAAAGGATGATGGATTCACTTTGGGTTCCAAAACCCAATATTCTAACTCACATCTCTCAGATAAGTCATCTATAGAGAGAGTGTTGGGGAGCTGTCTGGCAAAGAGTTTTAATGTTTGGGGAAGATTGTTTATAAAAACAAGCCTCATGATCAGAAATGTTGGTTTTATACCAACGTTTCTGTAATTCCCTCAGTATTTCGATGGGGCCAAGATTTGGCATATCTAACTGCGCATATTTGTTTATTATCTGCTCAGTTTCAGTGGGTCCAAGCAAGGATTCTACCTCGTTTTGTAGGCCCAAAATGGGGTTAGGTAGCTTCCTAATGGCCTCAAGCTTAGGATAAATCCGTCGCTGCAATTCAGAAGGTAGTTTAGCAAAAACCTTTGACAGTTTTTGATGAATGTCATAATCAGGAAACGGGGAGAAAGCGGAGTCTACGCGCATAAAAAATAACTCACTGTCTCCATCCCAAACAGGAACATCATTATCTAAAATTGGACCTGACATTTTAACAATCTTACGAGATCTTAAAAGCATAAATTAAAAGCAATATGAAAATATATAAATATACTTTAACGAAACGCTTACCCACAAACAGCTTCCACGGTTGAATAAGAGCAGAACAAAGAAGTCACTGTTTCCAACAATCCGAAGTTGAGTTGTTGAGTACGTACGGTGCCGTTTTGTACGTAGAAAAGATGAACAAAGGACCCGTTGGCCTTTGATGCCGATGTGTTATTAGTATCCCAACAGATTTCCCAGAAAACCACAATCACGGTAAAGAAAACACAAATGTCAATCTATTATTATTATATCCCCCAACACAAACCACGAATATATATATATATACCCAACAAAATTCACAGATGACCACGATCACGGTAGATAAAACGCAAATCTTAATCGATTTTTATCCCAAATAGATGAAAAAGGAAGTCAATTTTATTTATACCAAAAAAATCAGAACAATAATCAATATCCTGGCGCGGTCGCCAATTTTGTAAACGCCCCGGCTTCAAGTAAATGCCGTACGACGTTACAAACCCGGTTAAGGTGCTCTGAATAGAGATTAGTTACTGATATGGGGCCCCTTGAGAGGGCCTGGTAATGCGTTCGCTTTAAGTCTTCAGAGTTGAAGATGTCCTAGAGCCTTGGGTGGACTCTGGCTGAGTTTTCGCTCCCGTGGTTGAGCTGTGATCGCGTTGTGGATGGTGTCCTGCAGGTCCTGCACTCAATTGGCTCGTCTCTCCGGTATCCCGCAACAAGATGAGTCACGGATGTAGTTAGTTGTTGGTGAAACGATCAAATCACCAGCGTAGGTATTGACAGCCGACAGAGCGCACACGTATTGACAGCCGACAGAACGCACACGCGTGAAGCAGGTAGACGGCAAATGACACAACTGACTTGCATGGTAAATTACCGTGCTTAAATAGCATGCAATATGTGTACTTGCATACCATTGGTTAAACGTGGTTAAACGTGGTTAAACGGCAATTTGCTTTTTTCTCATTGGTGCAACGTAAATAAATTTGAATTTAATTTACGCAATATGTCAGCGATTGATTTGTGTCGTTACAGTATATTTATATAAGCGATGATTAGTATTGAAGAGATAAATGGCCTTTATCCACTTTGTTATTAATGTACTTTTCCTCCCAATTATAAACATACTGTTTATTGATAAAGGTATTATTATAAAGAATATATATATATATATATATATATATATATATATATATATATATATATATATATATATATATATATATATATATATATTCTTTATTATGTCCATTGCCTTCGAATATTGCACAATATATTTCTAATTAAGAAGAAAACTAATAAAATGGTGGATAATGGCGATTTATTTCGAGACTTAAACTTCACTGTACAATTTTTTTAATTATATACACCCTTGCTTTTCATTTGATTATGCGATTAGCAACAAATCTGACTGGGTTTTACTTCTAATTCCTGTTTGGGCTGATTAGTAAGTGTGTATGCGTATGTGTCTGTATGTGTGCATGATTGCATGTAAAGATCTTTCTTGCTGTATTGAAAAGTGATGTCTGAGTTCGGGTCATCCCTGTATGGATGGCTTGAGAGTCAACTAACTGTTCGCATTGTTGGCTCTTACGTGTACGACTGTTATTTTCCCGAATTTAGTCTTCCGTTTCCCCTTTTCCACAATTCGTTTTCTCCACTTGTTAAGAGCGCAGGTGCGGATCGCGATGTTGAATACTCATATTGTTTCGAAATTTCTGTCTCCGTATGTGCAGCTGTTTTCCCCTTCAGTTTGTTGCCAATCTGATCGAATGTTTGTTGAGTCTGACTGGGGGTTGTTTGGTCTTGCTGGGATGCTAGTGAATTTTTGTTGGATTTTGTGATTCGTGCCCAGTCGATTAGAATATCATGTTGATGAAACTTTTGAATATTTAGGGCAGGTGTTTGTTGTTTAATATAAAGGGCTTTATAAGTAAATGATAATTTTTCTGATTTGGTTTTATGTAGAATTGAGAAATTGGTCGATTTGACTGGGTGCCCCGTTTCCAATATATGATCGGAAATAGCTGATTTTCCCGACGGTGACAAGCCTTCGTTAATCAATTTCTGTGGTAAATGTTGCTGGATTCTGTTAATCAATTGCTTCTTCGTACGTCCGATATATGTGCTACAGCACATACATGATAGTTTGTAGACTACGAATGATTTGAAGAGAATTGGAAATTGATTTTTAGCATCAAACCTCATGATTTTCTGTGTGCTAAATGTGATATTAAATTTAACACAAGGAAAATTCTCCTTATTCTATTTAACAGCCGTGCAATTAGTCAAGTCGGTACGTCGCCTCTAAATGGTAAGTTTAGGAAAACCTGCTTGACAGTATCCTCTCAAATGCGAACCTGCCGTTGTCTGATGTTGACATCACAAATTGCTCTTAAGTAGTTTTTGTATATATATATATATATATATATATATATATATATATATATATAATCAAAATTCTGTTATGGAAATCTAATTGAAGCCTTTCATTTAATAGTTTTCACGCTTGTTCAGTAATCAATGTAATTATTTTTTACAACCTGATCATAAAAATTAAGCCTTTTCTAAATGGTTTCTATTCAGCAGTAGAATAATATTAATTTGCAACGCAAAGTTCATCCCATTTTAAAGCGACTGAAGCAATGTAGGAAAAAATAATTTATTTGCCTCGATCAGACATCCTATTACCTATAAATGGACAATTAATCGTCAAAATAAATGGCATATGTGTGAGATCTGCTTTGGCTCTACTCATGGTTGAGCATTTAAATGAAGTGAACATAATAACCATAATATCTACGATAATTCTTTGGGTTTTATAATTAAGCGAAGATTGGTTGCGCTGGCGGTGATATGGGTCAGGTGCTTATATTAAGATCGCAACCTTGATTATAGTTATAGTAATTTTTGGCTTGTTTAATCCCTGTAATGCGCAAAAACAGCTTATTAAATTCAATGAATGGCATCATAATATTCAGTTCGAAATTGAATACGAAAAGGTTGACAAGCTATCTCTTCCTGGTGTGCTGCTGGAATATAGAACTTATGACACCTTTCGTTGGAAAAAAATAGATAGCCTAATATCGGAATTTCAAAATTCGCTGCTTCAGTCAATGCAAAACGGTTTAAATTAGACAATGTTTAATTGGGCACTGCGTGTTGGTTTTGCCTGACTGTTTAAAGACTGAGCTTGATGTTGTACATAATATTATTACCACTGGCGAATGCTCACCACATTTTATAGCTAAAAACAAGGACTGTATTCAATTGGAGTTAAGGCTATGTTTGTGAGCAAACTTGCCTATTTAGAGACCATTTCAATACATAGGCATCATTCATAATTGTAAAAGTATGTATATTTTATTCTAGTACAGGCATTTTCTTGGGGCACGCCACACTCCATGTCAAACGTTTGTTTAGTTATCTTTTTTACTTAAACTTCCTAGCTAATATTTTGCAACTATTACTTATGTAATAAAAAGAACATTGTTTGCGTGGGCGATGATAACAATTACTATAAACAAGATTGCCAATTTGATATAAACACCTGACCCGTTAAACACATATATTTTGCAGTATATGCTATGAATATGCCGAGGTTCGAGCCCTGTCCGCGGCAAATTCGTAGCATATACTAACAAATGTATGTATTTAATGGGTCAGGTGTTTATATCAAGATCGCAACCTTGATTAAAGTACTATTTATGTAGACCAATGTTTTTTACGAAACATAAGTCGAAATTACTTAAATAACCCGTTTTATTTAACCAACTACATATTGTTTGCAACGTTTGGTATATTTTTTGAGGATCTACTCCATATAATGGTTATTGATATATGCACTATTTTAAAATCTCTTCGACTTGCACTCAAAAGTAAAAACATAATAATACAGACAAGATAAAGATGAAGTTTCAGCAGCAGAATTTCACTCAGTTTAATAGATGTACTCTTATGATCATTCATTATTTTAATTTTATTTACATTTTCAGATTTGTTTATAAATATTTAAAGTTGAAAAATCGTCTAAATTTGCATTCTTTAAATCCATTTTCGTATGTGAGGAAGAATTGCAAATTGGCGTAACAAAAACAAACGTACTTCACTAGTTGCACCATTCTTAAGAGCAATTGCGTTGTACAAAATATAGGTCAAACATAATTGTTTATTCAGTTAAAAGTCGGTAAATTAGGTTGCTTAAAACGAATTTAATTAATATCTATGATAAAGTTATTCAGTTATACGGCTGTAAGCCAAACACCGTTAAAGCTTGTAAATGACAACAAAGCAAAATTAAAAATAAAAATAAGCGCGCCTAAGTAAATCGCAAATTTACCTCCACAATTGATTTTCTTAATATCGGTCTAATTTTATATAAATTGATTCAGGTGAAGCGTAATTAACAGAATATTTATTCATAAAAGATTGTCAGAACTGTGGCAGGGTGACAGGTTTGATGCCCCGACAACGAGAACAAACATATGACAGGCGACTTCGTAAGCATAGATCACTCAAATTCCAAGTCTTGATCTGCATCCGCCATGCACATTGTAGAATGAATGAGAACACTTTCAGCCGCCTTGAGAAGCAGACAATCTGGGCTCGTTGACCGTGAGTTCCATACCACCAAAAATAAGGTAAAATCTGATGTTATGCCACAGGTCAATTGTTGCACGTCAAGCTTGTGTGGCGTGTCATCCAAAAGCAGGATGAGTTTGAAATAAACGCGTTCATGTCTACTAGGAATGTGCGACCTTATGCTTTTCTACATTCCTTTGATAGTGAACACTGAAAAAGTCAACTATGATCAGGAAATGGATTAGTTAGCGTGCACTAAAAATGGGTCGTGATACATGCTTGTTCTTAAAGTTTGCTTGGGAAGAAAACTAGGTACTGCAGGTGAGTATGTATTTGGTGTATTCAAGATGAAAAGTGATCTATTCGATACTTGAGAAAGAATTTAACATTCGAGTACTCGTCAAATTGTAAGTAATGCAGGCGTGAATTTTAACTCTACTGTCAGGAAATGGCTCATGCTCGATGGTCCGTATTGTTGCGACGATAGACGTCAAAATATACTGTACTCACTTATATCAGTTCCATGTATAATTTTTAGGAAGGCGCTTAAAGGCACAAGCTTGGTGCACCTGGAAAAGAGCACACACATAAATAAGCACATCAGGAATTCAGTGGCATTTGCAGGTTCTCGTGTTCCGCATAAACTAACGGGTAGCTCATCCATTGGTCCTACAATTTTATAGCCTCTCACTGCTCGAGCAAGTCGGTTTTTTTATAGCTGGTGGTTAATACAAGGACAGATAAAATACGTCTTATTTCTCAGAGACCACATAGCGCCTTCTACTGGTCTAGTACAATAAATGTTGTTTTATTACAATTCCAATGAAAAAGTCAACCAGTTAGGTATGTTGTTGAATTCCTCCTATACGGTTAAGTGGCTGCATTACGCAACCGCTTTGTCTAATTGTTGCCACCACGAGGCACCCTGTTGCTGGTAATCGTGAACGTGTATATGTTAACTCTCAACCATCTAGCTAATACAAATAATGAAACGGACCTGGTTCATTCTTAGGCCATAAATTGCGTTCTTTGGTCGTGCCATTTTTGTACTAAAGTCAGTTATTCATCATAAAATGCGGCATGATTCTCCTAGGCATAGCGATGAAAGCCAAACATATGGGATGGTGATATACCATCCAAATCGGATGGACCTTATTCTCGTAGACGTACGGTTGTTGTCCTCTGTCTCACATGCAAAGAGCTCCAAAACTGTTCAGCTGATTCAATGAACTTTTCTAGCCAATTTTTTTTCGCTGCTAAAGTCAAATATAAAATTTAATCTATGAAGCTGTACGTATCTATTGCACATTTGGATACAGTGCTATCTTTTATAAAAGCAAAGCTCTAAAACAAGAAGTATCTGCTGCTAGGAGAAGATGAAGTCTTACGCTGGTCCGTAAATTTATCCATATCTTTGCTAACAATCACGCCGTGCATTACCTAATGATGTTAGTTAGTTTTAAGCAATATAAAATACTAATAACCCATTTTGATTTTTACACTCAGACGTGATGTCAAAAATACAAAATTTCCCACGGTAAAATTTGTGTCTGAAGATCATACTACATACGGAATATTACCCTGTTAAGTGATGCATCGACTCTATTAAGAGGTGAACGTAAAAAATTCATATATTGCAGAAATGGCAGGTAAATTCAGTCAAATGAGATACATTAAAAGACACAAGGCAACAATGGTCTTATTTCGTAATTTTTCTTTGTCTTCGGAATAAATTTTCAGAAGAATCATCCAAACTTTGTAGTTTTAATCAGGAAGAGAGTATCAATTACAAAGGTGATGAGTTATTTATCCAAAAGTACGACAATTGAATTTCAGCCATCTATTATGTTATGAATGGTATATGGAAAGAGAATTAGGCGAGGCCTTTATGGCTTTAAATTTAGTCGGATTTGTGAAACAAATTAATGTATTTCGTCCCAGTGTAGAACTTTTTTTTCGGCTGTGTTATCAATAAACCATCTAGACTTATTTTGACTATGCAGATGCTTTTGTTTCTGATTTCCTCAACATTTAAGCCTGGCTTAACATACTCGTGTCAGCCGGCTACATATTTATTGGTTTCATTAAAGCCGTTAAAATTACTCATCAGACAGTTTTTTATGATTCTTTTCCAACTTGTTCCAGCGTTCAAAAATTACCTCGGTATCTCTATGTTATCCATGACGTCTTCGCTTCGGTCACATTTACCTTGATAAATATAACGACAAACTTGATTGAATTTGACATTTCGATCACGTCATTTTGAAGAATGTCTTTTAGTTGCGTGTGTAAAATTCCTTTGGCAAATATCAAATCTATTAAGCCATAATGCCTCGCATAATTCTTTCTGTAAAATAGATGCTTATAAAGATGCAATGATTGCAAAGTCGCTGTTAACATTTTATAAAAACTAAACTCAATCACATGTACTGACGTGATTCAATCCAAATATGGCATCATCGGAGCGTGACGAAATGTTCAATGACGATGATTAAACATGCGCAACCAGTTAAAGCTGGAATTAATAATTTTTAAATGTTGTTATATTGTTGAAGGCAAACACGTAGAAATACGAAACATTCGTGTCTGCTTGAGTAGGTGATGTGTTTTTTACACTGGTGTGCTACTTTATTTATATAAAAATATTCATGTTGATTTCGAAGTAGCACACTTTGGATAATAAATATTATGTTAACAGCTGCTAAAGAACATTGTTTAATGAATAGACGGTATAAATGTTGCGAAAGTTTGCAAAGTTATTAATTTGATTATATGCATATTGCGCAACTAAACCATCAGTCATGTACAATATATAGGAGTCTACTTTGACTGCATTCAACATGTCTTCTATTTAAATATAAAAACAGTACAGTTTCATCCACATTAATCCGATTCCTTTCGTTCCCTGATTATGATCGCGTGTATGCGTTGCTGAATTCTGATTTGTCATTTTGTGTGACCAGATAATGTAAGGCTGGTTTGTATTTGAAGTCGGTAGGCTTGACTCAAATGATATGTGCTTTCTTGTCAAAGCAGCGAGTCTGCGTGATGTCATTCCAGCTGGTGATTTATAATGGTGTCAGAATTCTGCTCATGGCCACGTGAATAACTATCACACTTTTTATTAAGCAGATGATTATAACGCGTCAGTGCGTTGCGGCTCGCGGTAGTTTTGTTATGTTGTTCGACGAATGGTTAAATACAATGGGATTTGTGTTTACTTCAAGCTCGCAAACTTGATTTAAACAATTGTTACCACCACCCGCGCAAACAATTATTGTTAAATTGTATTGCCTATATATGTATATGTGGCGAAAGCTGCAAACAGTTAATGTTCGTGACTGCATAGAAATTGTGCAGCCGACATTTCTAGTCAAGTTCAATGTATGCGAGACTGCTAGAGGTGAGAGCTGCATATCTAAATTTGATTATACATATATATTATTTTATTATTATATATTCAATGCTGTTTGATCCTAGATAGTCAGTTTGCCGTTGTACTCTGATGATGATCATGGAAGGTCGAAACGCGTCAGTGCGTTGCGGCTGGCGGTAGTTTTGTTATGTTGTTCGACGACTGGTTATTATACAATGGGATTGGTGTTTACTTAAAGCTCGCAAACTTGATTTAAACAATCAATTATTGTTAAATTGTGTTGATTATTACGCGGTTTGGAAAGAACACTTACAGTACTAATTACTATAATAAAGGTTGCGGTCTTGATATAAACACCTGACCCATTAATTACATACATTTGTCAGTATAAACTAAGAATTGTATAGTGTAGACCGGTTTCGTCCTTATTGGGAACTCATCACGTACTGGCCAGAATTTGCCGCGGACAGGGCTCGAACATGGGCACGTCTGCTTCGGAATCTGGTGCTCTAAATATTGAGTCCCCCTGTCTCTCACTACACACAATTTTCATTTATATACTAAATAATGTAACTCGGTTAGTCTTTTTTTGTTTAGGTGGAACCCATATAGCATCAATTTAGACCCAAAATTACAAGTAACCATCCATAATCTGTCATGACTGAACAGACACCACAATAGATCGGAAAGTTTGCGAGCTTGACATAAACACAACCTATTATGTAAATGCTTTTGTCAGTGCAAACTAAGAATTGTGCAATGCAGAAAGGGCAATTTCCCCAGTAGACGAGTTTCGTCATTATTGGAAACTCATTACGTACTGGCCAGAATTTGCCACTGACAGGACTCGAACCTGGTCTTTGTAGACTCTGATGATGATTATAATAATTATTATGTTATTGTTTTATTTTATGTTGTTTATGATGAATTTAATATCGCTGTTTTTGTTGCTGATGGAGTTGTTATTGTAGTTTTTATTGATGTTTATTACATTTGAGGTTAATGCAGCTGCTCGCTCATGTTATTGTTGTCGCTGTAATAGTTCGTGTTCTATATTTTATTGTTCGAATGGTTTTATGCCACTATATGTGCGCATATAAATAAATAAATAAATAAATATATATATATATATATATATATATATATATATATATATATATATATATATATAGTCCGTAATGCATGTCTATTATTTTGCCAATATGTGCAGTGATATTTTCCACATTCCTGGAAATAACTAACAATATTTTTGATAGTTAAATTGTGTTAAGATTATTCTGAGGATATCTCGTCGTTTTATGATATGATTTTCCGTACAGTAATAAAACTTTTTTTAAGATCATTATATAGCAAGAAAACTACGTAGCCTGCAATCAATAAGAAATCGTTAAATGTAAAAATGAATTTTACTAAAAAATATTTTTGATAATAAATATATTTAGCATTTCAATTAGGTGACGTGGTAGGTATTTAGTATATATATATATATATATATATATATATATATATATATATATATATATACATATATATATAGAGAGAGAGAGAGAGAGAGAGAGAGAGAAAGAGAAAGAGAGAGAGAGAGAAAGAAAGAGAGAGAGAGAGAGAGAGAGAGAGAGAGAGAGAGAGAGAGAGAGAGCGAGAGAGGAGAGAGGGAGAGAGAGAGAGAGAGAGGGAGAGAGGGAGGGAGAGAGAGAGGAGAGAGAGAGAGGAGAGAGAGAGAGAGAGAGAGAGAGAGAGAGAGAGAGAGAGAGGGCGAGAGAGAGAGATAACGCATGAGAGGAGAGAGAGAGAGAGAGAGAGAGAGAGAGAGAGAGAGAGAGAGAGAGAGAGAGAGAGAGAAAAAGAGAGAGAGAGAGAGAGAGAGAGAGAGAGAGAGAGAGAGAGAGAGAGAGAGAGAGAGAGAGAGAGAGAGAGAGAGAGAGAGAGAGAGAGAGAGAGAGAGAGAGAGAGAGAGAGAGAGAGAGAGAGAGAGAGAGAGAGAGAGAGAGAGAGAGAGAGAGAGAGAGAGAGAGAGAGAGAGAGAGAGAGAGAGAGAGAGAGAGAGAGAGAGAGAGAGGGCTGCTTAATTGAATGGATCCCTTTAAATAGTCGATTGTGTGCGGCACGTTTAAATACATCTACTAAAATCAAAGCAAAAAACCGTCCTCATCGTTGCCTCTTCGTTGTATCTGCATATGCTCCTACCGATTGCAGAACAGAAGAAAGCAAGGACGATTTTTACTCCGAATTAAGCTCCTTACTTAGTAAAGCACAAAGTTCGGATATAATCCTGGTTATGGGTGACATGAATGCTCAAGTTGATCGCTTAAGTAAAGCAGAATTTGATTTAGGTGGAAGATACACTCTAAGCTCGACTCGCAACGATAAAGGTGAACGGCTTTTGGATAGCTGCGCTGAGCATAGACTATTTAAGTAGTACGAACTTCAGACGTAGTGTAAGACGTTGTGCTACATGGCGTCTTCCAGCACCCGGACAACGGTGGACTCAAATAGATCATGTAGCTATTAGTTATAGATAACGTGGTTGCATCCAGGATTGTCGCTCGTTTTGGAACACTCATTGTAGGCCCGCGTAGAAATAATCATTGACTCTCTGTAAAATCTATGGTAATACCCGAAATAAGGCGACAAATTCCACCTGGCTCGACTCATAATAATACCCATCGTGGTGAAAGCTTGACTCCGGTCGTATCAAGGTTAATTGCTTCGATTATCCTACGTCGTCTTAGCGCTTCACGTGAATCACATACAAGAGAAGTACAGGCCGGATTCCGCGCAGGACGAGGTTGTATAGATAATATTTGTACGTTAAGGCAAGTTCTCAAACAGAATCATTTATATCAACGGCCCACAAATTTTTTTAATATTATACGAGCTTTCTACACAAATATTTCTGGTCGCGTTAAGGTCTACAACGAAATAACGCATAACTTTACAACCAGCAGTAGTGTTCGTCAAGGTTGTCCACTTTCCCCATTTTTTGTTTAATTTTGTAATCGATGCTATTATGAACAACACTATCCCACACATTCAGGACGCTGGAGTTGAAGTTCTCCCTGGAGATAAACTAGTCGATCTTGACTATGCGGACGATAGCGTACTATTATTCGACAATCAGCATGCTGCCCAGACCATCTTAAAAAGATAAGCAGACGTTGCTCCATCTTTCGGTATGAAATTTGCACCCTCTAAATGTAAGATACTGTTACAGGATCACCCACCAATCACTCCAACGTCCCGACTGCAGAATGAAGATCTTGACAAATTCGACAGGTTTACATATCTTGGAAGTTCTATCAATAACGTTGGCAATATGTCTACCAACTTACGTAGGCCGACTCTTTAGAAGTTCAATTATACGTACGTTCTTCAGACGTGGCCTTCAAACTAACTACTAAATTGAATAATATGAAGGATTTAGCCACATATAAAACTCTGTGGATAAACAAGCTGCAGCTCGATTTATTTGAGAAGTAAAACCATGTTAAGTTATTGAGCCTGAACTGGAGTTGATGTAATGATCATCATCATTTCCAGCCATACAAAAGTCAAAAGTGACTAATCATAGGTCCATTTTCAGATGATGCAATTTTTGGCCTTAATTGATGGGTTCTCAATTGCGGCCAAAAATTGCATCATCTGGAAATGGACCTATGAGTGCTATCAATTGTCCCGCACAAGAAAAATGCGGTCAAATCCACAACAAAAAGGACAGCACTGAGAACAAA
>JAQBSW010010079.1:0-25911 GCA_029291075.1 Eudiplozoon nipponicum
AATTTAATATCTGATATTGCGGTAAAGTGACATGCACATCCTAATTTGATATGAATGTATATGTTAATGAACCTTAGTTTGAAAATCAATCAGTTCCTCACAGAAAAACTTGTTAATTTTACCAGGATTTCCAGTGCGAATCATCTCAGAGCCCCAATATTTATCGGAAGAGAAAAGATTATCTTAACTCTAATTTTATTTTCATTAATTTACCGACTAATGATCAGGCGATTGTTGGATACTCAAAAGTGTTTTTGGTTGCGCCTATTAAAGGTGGGCCTTACTATGTTATTGTAGAAAGATTGCCTTTTATGATAAAAATTATTTAGCTTGAGACACATGAAAACGCGTGTTTTCATTAACTGGCTATTCTGTAATACGGAATTGAAGCAACTCTTCTTCATTAGAAGTCTCCAGTACTACTTTACTTCGAATTTAAATTTAAAAAATAAATTGGAGATGACGGAAGGATTGCAAGCTTGCCACAATCAAAGGACATATTTGGGATTTTTTTAGAAATATTTTCCAATCACCTATCCAGATGTACATGCTCCGTGAAGCTTCTGCATGCAAACCTTAGATATTAAACCGTCTACGAGACAAACATGAATCTAAATAACGTTTACTCACTAGGATTGAATGAGTATTTTTTCTCTAAATATTGCTCATAATTATAAGGTAGAGTAGCATACTGTTTTAAGTGATGATGAACTGCTGTCAACAAAATTTGCCTTTTAACTAACTTCGCCTATTACGCATTCAAAAATGCCTAGTTCTCCCGATTATGATTGGTGTTTAGTTATAGACGTTTCTCTACACTACATCCTGTCCGCAAAGCATTCTAGGCAGTACTCCAATAACGACGAAACCGGTCTGCGGATTAATCGCTTTTCCAACATAATGCAATACTTAGTTTATACTGAACAATGCACATATCCAATGGTATTAGTGTTTATATCAAGCTAATAAACTTGATTTAACAAGTTGTTATCAACGCCCACGTAACCAATGAGCGATTAAATATCCAACTGTTCAATACAATAACACTTCCAAAGGTACCTTGATTTGTCCTCTATAATGGCATAATGGGTTGTCTATTTGGAACTTTATGTATGCCGTATAGGCTCTAACTGTTGGTAAGATTGTCAAAAATATAAGCTCTAATATAACTGAAAATTATTTGAAGTGTACGACTGGACGGCTCTGTGGTGAGAGCAACGAAATCCGAAGTATTCTTTAAATCAAGTTTGCGAGCTTGAAGTAAACACCAATCCCATTGTTTTTAACCAGTCGTCGAACAACATAACGCGACGAAAAACTGGCAAGCACGGATAAATCACAATAGTGTAATTTTACACAGTATCGTATTAATTTTTTCATGTCTGAAAATCTTGTATTTATGTACAATCATTGTGTAATGGAATTAATTTGGTTTGGCAAGGGACAAATCAGTATTTTATTTGTTTACAATTCGTAGCGTTTTTTTCATGTGCAGAAAGCTTGTATTTCATTTGT
Organism: Eudiplozoon nipponicum; assembly: GCA_029291075.1. NCBI lineage: Eukaryota > Metazoa > Platyhelminthes > Monogenea > Mazocraeidea > Diplozoidae > Eudiplozoon > Eudiplozoon nipponicum. The sequence continues at coordinate 1,516 of JAQBSW010010079.1, forward strand.
TCATGGAATTATTTGTTTTTAGCAAGCGATAAAATAAAATTCTATTTGTTTACATTTTTTATTTGTAGCGTTCAAGGAAAGCGATAATTTTCATTTGTTTGTAATCTGGCATTACCGAAAGACGTTATTGGCTCTATTAGAAATACGATAACGAATTATTGGAACTAAGCAACAGGAATTGCAAGTGAGTCTCTCAAATTTATATTACATATCAAATAATTCATGATATAATTAGGTTTTGCATTTGAATTATGTTGGTTTTATGGACTCGCTGTTCAATATAACTTTAAAATTGTTTTGCAAACACACATTAAAAATTTTATTAAAAGGTTAATTTTGTCGATCTGTTATTTCTCAAAGTTAGTTATCTTCGTTTCTGCTTCAGTATACATGTCGCATAACGGGTTTACAATAAATTTAAATGAAATTCTTTGTTTTTTTATAAAACTTGATTTCGCCCTTTTATGATATGTTGTTTTATTTCCTGGCAGTCCGTTTTTATTTTTACTCGATTTTTTTAAATGTATCGTTCACATTAGTGGAAGCACCCTAAGATTCATGCTTATCAGGTTTGGAATAGTGCAAATTGAAGGCTTGGTCATTTATTCCACTGGTTAACCTTCATTTTGTAGCTGGTGGGGTATTTTTTCCGTAAAATACTAATGAATGTCCTGGTAAAGACGTGACGTTAGCTAATTTTTTAACATCGTTCTAGTTGTGAGAGGTATCTCAAGGGTACCGTTAATCCACAGTAAAAACTTTAGCATAAATTATGTAAAATGGGGAAAGAATCACCAAATCCTCTCGACTAGATTCCTAAAATACTTAAGTGTATGAGCAGGCGTTTAACGCCACAACATTGTGGTGTATTCTTACATGTGGGTAATCAGTAGCATAGAGCCCCTACTAACTATGACGGCAAGAAATTTTGTTCGGCTCCAACCGATAGGCTGCTAACAAGTAAATAAGGAATATACTTCTTTGAAGCATAAAAGCAGAAACAAATAAATAGATGCTAACGCTACACAGTTCTGCAGTACGTCGATAGCCCTCGCGTTACTTTCACTGAATATGAAGAAACAGATGATTTGATGAACTATTTTATTAACACCGAAGATCATATTTGGTTCACTGGCGTGGGGGGTGGGTGGCTATTATTTTCAAACAATTTTGCATTGACACATTGATACTGTGACTAGACATTCGTTGGTTAAAGAAATAATTAGCCTGGAAGCATATCTGGAATAGAAATTACACCCGGTATGATTGTGGAGTCACAGTTCCACAAAGAAATACGTTTAACTTGCAATTTATCCAAATGAAAATTTGGTCTCAAAGTTGGCGCCTGCGCGAAATCGAATATTTGGTTTATTTTCATACAGAAGACTAATATTGACATATTTTTACATGTCCTTTGTCCAAAGCGCTTTGTTTAAACGTAGATTTTGATTTTTTACAGTGGCGCAATTTTTGTTTAACAACTGATTAATTTAGAAAAATTTATCATGACCTACGGCGATTATCTGTCTATCCTACTCCCAATCGATTAGTGATTTTAATCGGCATGTGAACTGCGGTAACTTTTCCATTTGGCTTAGACGTAAAATTTACATTGCGGAATTATGAGGTTGCACATTCATTACCATGGCACACTTCTTTCTACTGACAGCCGTGGCACCTCTCTTTAATTCTGTTTTCTTTAAGCACATGATTACTTCCAGCAACATCGTCGCCACCAAAAAAGCATCTTGCTATCAGGGAGTGGTCACTTTGATCCATTTTTAGTTTATAATGAACGATCTATATAAGGGAATTGGTATTTAAATCAAGCTTACAACCTAGAATTAAATAATTGCTATCACTACTCGAGAATTTAATGAGAGTTTTCATAATTGATCTCATTATGCATATGTTAACATTTAGTTCATACTGATAAAAAATATATTATAGTTCGGCCATAATACGTTTAGATATATATATATATATATATATATATATATATATATATATATATATATATATCTTACACTACCTACTTTTCTCTCTTTCGATTTCGCTTTCTCTCTATCTCTCTCTCTCACTGACACGCTCTTTGTAACATACACTCCAACTCTTTCTCTATCACTTTCTGTCTATCAATTTCACATTTTTTGCTTTCACTCCTTCCACATTGTCCCTCTCTCCGCATCTATCTAGCGTTCTCCTCTTTTCTTACTTTGCCTTTCTTTCTCTCCTCTATCTCTTTCAATCCCTCCCTCACTTTTTCTCTCCCGTTTCCTTTCCTTCTATCACCCTCTCTGTCTCGCTCACTCTTTACCTATTTCTATCTCACTCCCTCTCACACACTGTACATATCTTCCAGTCTATTTCTCTCTATCTCCCTCACTCTTTTTCCCGCTTTTCTTCACCCATCTCCTTTTTGCTTTGTCTTTCGATATTTTTCTCTCTCATTCAAGTTTGCTAAAATATTGAAATCGGTATTGTTGGCAGCTGGTAAAGGCTCGTTATCGTGAAAACCATTGTGTTTGGACCACTTACAAGCTCAGCATACATTTTATTTTATATAGTTCTCTTCAAAGTTGTATAACCGTTATCTATCCATAAATTTTACTTAATTACAGCTTCAATACATAATGGAATGGGAGAATGTACCGTACAACTGTTCCACATTTCTTGACCAAATTTATAATGGTTTCTAGGACGTCGTATCGGATTCAACTGATGGGTCATCAGTGAACATGAGAGTGTATCTTTCATTCATACCGAATTTAATGTTTCCTTCTGGTACTACTCTAACTAATTGGTTACTCGGTATACAATCTATACCACATAATTGTATAAAACAAGATATCTATAAAGATTGTGACTGTGCTATCATCACATGTTGATCAACAATTTCTTGCATAAATGGGCGACAAATGTGTGCGTGGTATGTGTTGTCATGGAACTTTCACAACAATAAAAAATCCCAGATTGATACACTCTTAGGTCACGTAATTTATCTGTTTCAAGCCACAACTGTCTTACAACCTGGAAAATATCACACGAGAAACGCCTTTCACTAATTACTTAAGCTCATTTCATTAATGTGCATTATTATTCTGCACTGCTCTTCGAATGTCCGGCAGAATTATTGTTTCGTAATTAACTTAAAGTATATCTGCAATCAAAAATTGCATACCCTTTGCAAAGCGAAGATAATATTTACAATGTTGAACTTATTTTTGACCATAATGAACCAGCACACATATATAACCACAGTTGTTTCACCATGTCTTAAGATGAGCCAAAGTTTATGCATTTAATCTGTCGTGTGCATGATAACGCAACTAGTGAAGGTCGGAAATACAAACATGCAAATTTATAGATATACACACGTTGCTGATAAACACACACACATACATATATATATATATATATAATAGACAGTTAGAAATACAGACTAAATGTTTGTTTATATTTTAGCAAGCAATAATGGATTGGTACGCATTGGAAATTTGTGTACGATCGTAGTAACTTGATCATGTGACAAATGTTTTGTAGTGAAAAGTTTGGTTTGCTTACATTCGTTTAGCTAAATCAGTGTGTATGGAATGTTTTCATTTTCTTTGCAATTTTTCTTGCGATAACACGTCCCAAGCAGGAGTATATTGCTACGCATTGGTAGAAGCTAATTAGCAGAGTGATTAGTGAGTTTCTATATTTTGTTGAGTATAGATATGCAAATTATTATATTACAAATATCTGCTTAGTATTTTCGTTAAATAGGCTTAATTTAAACCTTGACTAATATAACATTAAGATTAATATGCAACAAGACAAAAATATTATGAACTGAGTGTCTTTCATTGATCAGTCATTATCGAACAGAAACCCCGTTACATGGAGATGTATTATTGAAATGAAAACTTATACAAATAAACGGAGTGGATAGATCAACAGATTGCAATGCAGACATGCCCAGGCACAGGAAATGTCCACGACATTCTGGACAGTACGTGAGATTTCACAGTTAGGACGAAATCGATCTAGTGTTTATATCAAAGTCACAAACATGATTCAAAATAATCTCGTTCACTTTATTTTCGTGTCTATTAGCGACTCATAAGCAGGAGCCAGTATTATGCACTAAACGAACAATATATTTGGTTGACAAATGTAAGAGAACTAGACGGTACAATTTCAAAACAATGGATTTTAAAGTATGCTAAATTGCACCGAAATTGAGAATTACAACACAATCTCAAAACCTGTTACTCCAGTAAAACTATAAAGTCTGGACTTGATATATATATATATATATATATATATATATATATATATATATATATATATATACGTATGTATGTATGTATAAACTTTTTTTGTAAAACTTAACTTAAGAATAGAATAATAAAAACTGTGTCACATTTTATAGGTTAACAAATTCTTTGTACAAACAAACCGTACAACAAGTTGTGCGTCAGAATAGAGAAACAACAGAAACATTGTTTGTGAAGGTAATCACTAAGATGGCTCTGAAAATGACAGCAGAAGTTCATCAAACGCCTGCAAAACTGGTTGCAAAACAAAACGCGATTGAATTTTGCGGAAGATCAAATCTAAAACAGGCAGTGGATGACAAAATGCATATAAATGGTCAACATGCTGTGACTCAGTCAAACAACAATGCGACATTTGACGATAGACGAAGAGAGAAATTGGCAGAAATTTATCGTGAAATAGTTGAACAGTCTCATGTTCTGCCGGCACAATTAAACATAAACGAGGTTGTGGAAGATGGAACAAATCAACAGTTAATGGTAGACTATGAACTTCTCACGGAGCAGATAGAAATTCTGACGTCACTGATTAACGAAGTTGAATTACTTGAAGAAAACATATCCAATTTTACATAACATATTGGCCAAAACAATAACATTAATTTGTTATTTCTCTTTTAGTTTTATAAATATATTTTTTAATGACAAAAGTCTTGATGCTAAACTTTTGTTTGTTTTGTGTACGAATAATGCTTCGAAATTGGTATATCCTGAATGGGATGGCACCTATGGGAAATAATGCTCTTGCATGTGGATATTCTCGTAAGGGAGTTAAAAGTTTTCTTCAATTTCTGACACAAACCAATTATTGACAAGTTGGTGTTTAGATTTGATTCCTCCGATTGCTTGAACGAAGGAGGTTGGTGAAATATTCAACCAACGTAGATTCTCAGCGTCTCCGTTATCGAGCATCTCAGCAGACGAAGCAGGAATGGAGAAAGTCTTCGAGGTAGTTTAGATAGTCGTTGGTAAAGCTTGGGTCGTCCGACCGAGAAAGGTTTATGTCGAAAATTTTGGACTATTGTGCCAATTGGTTTTTTTATGACTGCAAATTTTATTTCATATTTGGGTGCTGTTCGGATGCGTGTTACGATGTTGAGCGCATTTTTTGTTGATTACCTGTTTAATGAGCTCATCGATACATCGAAGTGCGAGAGCGCGAACAAATGATGATGAGCATAATCTAGAATTGCGTGCAAGTTTGACGCGTGCTTTAAACAAGATGTTCAAATTGTTTGCCACGTGAATGTGTTAAATAGAGGCCACTGCACAGAAGCTCAAGCCAGTTGGATCATCGCCAAAAAATGTATGGATGACCAAAAACACACAAAATAGGTGGACATGAAGCTAATTTTATCAATGGCAAACTCTCCGTTTCATGCACTAGCTAAATGGCTAGTTCGTATACTTGAACCATTACGCAAACTACTAGGTAATTATTCGGTTGCCGATTCGTTTGAGTTTATAAACAAAATTCAAGATATAAATGTTAAAAACAAGATTATGATAACTTTTGATGTTACGTCTTTGTTTACAATTGTTCCAATTAATGAAACCATTGAAATTATAGTCAAAGCGGTAGAACACAACATTTAACCATCGCCAGTGCCAGGTCACACTCTACGCAGGCTTATCTTATTATGCACGAAAGACGTACGGTTTCGTTTTAATGGAAGCATTTATAAACAGACTGATGGTATGGCAATGCAGAGCCAGTTATCTCCAGTGTTGGCTGAGAATTTTCTAGGGCATCTAGAGAACACACCATTAAAGAGTGACATAACTAAATGTGCTCAATACATGCGGTACGTGGATGATGTATTTCTTGTACTTAAGAACAGATCCCAATCACGAATATTGCTTAAAGGTTTCAACAAAGCACATAAGAATATCGGCTTCACATCAGAGCACGAGAAAGATGACAGTCTGCCTTTCCTAGATGTACTATTAAAGGAAGAAACTAATGCTAAATTAAACATAACAATTTATCATAAAACAACCTGGTCTGCACAATATTTGCATTAGAGCACTTATGTGCCGTTTGAATATAAATTATCAGCAGTTCGAGTCTGCTTTCCAAGAAACGACAGGTTGGTTAGTCAAGATTCAAAAGAAAAGGAATATAATAACGCTTGAACTGGATGTGACGCACACAATTGATTGGTTTCCGTTATTTCATACTCTCTCTATTTTACATATTTCTAACTTTTTATCTGATTATCGGTTTGCGATCCGATAATCAGGTAAATGATTTTTTGCCTGTCGCACTACATGTTTCTTTTGGATAATATTTCTTCCTTGTTTTTCCATCCATTTTATATATAAAGATATGTTCATTAGTAGATACTTGACGGGATAATAGGAGAGAAGCGTTTCTTGTATCTGATAAAATATCTTTTTGTTTTTGCACATAGTAAGAGTGAAATTAATTTTTTTAAATCTCGCATTTCAAAAGAATATATATATATATATATATATATATGACGACATTTGAAGAACATTAATGTTCGTGATTGCATAGAAATTGTGCAGCTGACATTTCCAGTCAAGTACAATAAACACAAGACTACTAGACGCGAGAGCCGCATATCTGACTTTGCTTTCCATATGACTTCAAATCGCGTGTGTTATCCAGCAGGGATAGAGTAATAGATAGAGTTACTATAATCAAGGTTGCGGTCTTGATATAAACACTTGACCCATTAATTACTTACATATGTCAGTATAAACTAAGAATTGTATAGTGCAGAAAAGGCAATTCATCCGGTAGACCGGTTTCGTCCTTATTGGAAACTCATCATGTACTGGCCAGAATTTGCCGCGGACAGGACTTGAACCTAGGCACGTCTGCTTCATAACCTGGTGCTCTAACCACCGAGCCATCCTGCCGCACACTACACTGCACACAATTTTCAGTTATATACTAACTAATGTAACCTGGTTAGTCTATTTTTCTTTAGGTGGAGCTCATATGGCATCCATTTAGACTCAAAGTTCCAACTAACCATCCACAATCTGTCATTACTGAACAGACACCACACTACATGTGTAAGTGGTATTGAAATGAACATTTATATAATTAAACGAACATTGGTTGTGCGGGTGGTGATAACAATTATTATAATCAAGGTTGCGGTCTTGATATAAACACCTGACCCATTAATTACTTACATATGTCAGTATAAACTAAGAATTGTATAGTGTAGAAAAGGCAATTCATCCAGTAGACCGGTTTCGTCCTTATTGGGAACTCATCATGTACTGGCCAGTATTTGCCGCGGACAGGACTTGAACCTGGGCACGTCTGCTTCGGAATCTGGTGCTCTAACCACTGAGTCAACCTGCCGCACACTACACTGCACACAATTTTCAGTTATATACTAACTAATGTAACCTGGTTAGTCTATTTTTCCTTTAATTTTGAGCTCATATGGCATCCATTTAGACCCAAAGTTCCAACTAACCATCCACAATCTGTCATTACAGAACAGACACCACACTACATGTGTAAGTGGTATTGAAATGAACATTTATATAATTAAACGAACATTGGTTGCGCGGGTGGTGATAACAATTATTATAATCTAGGTTGCGGTCTTGATATAAACACCTGACCCATTAATTACTTACATATGTCAGTAATGACAGTTTGTGGATGGTTAGTTGGAACTTTGGGTGTAAATGGATGCCATATGAGCTCCACCTAAAGGAAAAATAGACTAACCAGGTTGCATTAGTTAGTATATAACTGAAAATTGTGTGCAGTGTAGTGTGCGGCAGGATGGCTCAGTGGTTAGAGCACCAGGTCCCGAAGCAGACGTGCCCAGGTTCGAATCCTGTCCGCGGCAAATTCTGGCCAGTACATGATGAGTTCCCAATAAGGACGAAACCGGTCTACTGGATGAATTGCCTTTTCTACACTATACAATTCTTAGTTTATACTGACATATGTAAGTAATTAATGGGTCAGGTGTTTATATCAAGACCGCAACCTTGATTATAATAATTGTTATCACCTTCCGCGCAACCAATGTTCGTTTAATTATAATAGTCTCAGACACCAAAGCAATTTATGCAATATTTAATTTATTCTGACAAAATATTTATTTAGAAAATATCAAGATATAGATAGTGAAGTGGCTCTATTTCCTACCGTATTTAACGGGAAATTCAGTTAAACCCTTTCTGGAACAATATATACGCGTAAAGGTGATATAAGCATGTTCTTCCTATTATTTGTTAGCATTTCTTCGGCCTTTCTGCTGTTAGCAAAAATGAATTGACACCTTTTCCATTAAATTTCAGCGAGTTCTTTATATTAATAATAAACCTCACTTTTTATTCAAAGATTTTTCTCATTTTCATTCTATGAAAGCTTGTACTTTACCATTAAGAGAACGGTACAACCGGGGAAGATTGTCTCGTATTTTACAACTACAGGGATTTTCTTTGTTAAAAATCATCTCTTTTCTTTCGACATTGTTTTAATTTACATACAATCTGCCGAAATGCTAAAAAAACCAAATAAATTGAATTGAGCCAGTCGCACAAGCATAGTTCCGCTACTTCCAGTTTACTTGTGGTTTTGTGAATCTTTCTGCTTCCATTACCTTGATCTGTTAATTTCCTTAATGGGGAGTTATGTGCTTGCTTTGAGACATCACAGTGAAAGCAATCTATGTATCTTGTCGCCAAACTTACTAACTTCCAAGGATGAATTGGCATCAAATGTGATCGGGCAGTAGGGTCAAATTTGTATCAGATAATACAATTAAACAGTCAATGTTTGCGCGGGAGGTGTTAAGAATTATTTAAATCGTGTTTGCGAGCTTTACATAAACACCAATCCCATTTTATATTTGACCAGTCTTCGGACAACATAGCAAAACTACCGACCTTCAAACGTACTTAGTACGTGTGAATATGTGTGAATGATTATTTAGTTTTACATATTGCATATACATGCAAAAGTTGCAGAATATTCATGTTCCTTTTCGTTGACAAATTTTTTCGCCGACTTCTAAAGTCAATGGCTATAAACACGAGATTACAAGATTTGAGAGTTGAATAAATTTTCCGCCTTCGTTTTATATGCATTGCCGATTAAATCTCGCCACACTATTTCTCAACGTGCTCCAATGACGATCGTGGAATTTTGAAACGCGAAAGATTTCCTAAATGCCTGAAGTTTTGCAATGCCGGGTGTGCTTCGCTTTAATTAAATTTTTATTTGCACCAAGCTCGCTACCTTGAATTGAATAATCGTTATTACGATCTGCGCGAACATTCATTGACTGAAGTATTTTTTTTAAGTTAATAGTTTGCAGTGTGTAAGCTTCAATATTTCCAATGCCGCGTTTTGCGTACGCGGGTAATAGCTGTACACGGGCAGTTACACAAAGATCCGATTGCTCACAATTTCCAATTTTGTTTTGTCTTTGATCGGGTTGACTTGTTCTTCGTTCAACTGGAAATGCGGTTCTATCAAATCTTTGTTTACTGGCGACGTTTCGGTGCCTACTTTCCAGCACCATCCTCAGGCAACACAGTACAACAATAGCAGATTTAAGCAAATGTGTACAGCTATTACCTGCGTACGCAAAACACGGCATTGGAGATTCATTGACTGAAGTGTGTGTGTACGAGGCCACAGAATGTGGTAGGTTTAAGATCCAAATTATGAAAATACTGGAACTATAAATTTGCACATATGACAAAATTCATTCTAAAAGTCGAAATGCTCACAGAGCCATGCTTCTTTATGATTTAATTCTGCGTCGACATTTTCAGCCAATATCAGTCCCGATTGACGAAAGCTTTCATTGTTATAGAGTAAGGCTGCATTTATAAATTGTCGAGGTTGAGCAAAAGCTGGCCAAATGGAGCCAGCTGATACTGTCAGGTATATTAGAGTAAGGTAGTCCTTCATGGCGTGCTGGACAACACAAATCAGGAGCACGCAATGAAGCATCTCCAAGAGTACCCCGAACACTAGAACGTTTTCTCATCAAATTGCTTCAGGCAAAGAAAGTGACTTTGGTAGTAAAGTCGGTATAGAGCGGAAGCTGAATGGCTGATGCTTCATCAGTTACCTCTTATCATAAGATGCTGTCGGGCTTCAGTTTGACCTTTCTTGATAATACCTAGTGAGGTCGAAACTGAAAGATTTCTGACTTGTTATTGCTAATTTTGCTGTGCATTATTAGGAAATATGACGTAGCTTATTGGCAGAAAAATCTTTTAGATGAGCATTGAGGATATAAGCACAATCTGTGTCAGAACCTATGTCTTCCTAATGGAATGCGGATATTCCTGTTTCTTCTGTGTCCTCAATCCAAAACAAAATCAAAAGCAAACATGATTTACTAAACCTGCAATTTTTTAATGGAGCTTACATTATACACATGTATATCTTTAGTTCAACCATTTTAATGCTATTTTAATGTGAATTGAGAAATGAATCACGTATTGAAGTATAAATTGATTACTAAGAAATAATGTACACCAAATTTTCATTTTTGTGTAATATTTGTTACTACATTTTCACATAAAATATCACATTTTCGATTAAGTTAGAACAAAACTCTGTTATATATACCTGCTTCATAATAAAATTATTCTTATTTGCAAACATATGTAGAATAGTTTATTCAATGAATTGTACTTCAATTTTTAGCTTGCACTTATAGACATTTATAAATTGTTTAAAATAAATTTCCACGGAGAGATGAAAAAACAAACATATGTATATAAAAAATTTTAAGGAACGCAAGTTTATTCAAATTCGTAGAAACCTTGGCATGTTCTAAGTTAGAAATGTCATTTTATCAAATATCGACAGATGAAATAGACTCAGGTGAGTGGAAAGAAATAAATTAAATTGAAATCTTTACCGATGCCGGTTAAATTGATAAGGCCGTTGCACACAAGGTCAAACAAATTGGATCATTTAGTGAATACGAAAAACACACAAAATGTTTATTCTACGAGATTAATGTTATCAATAGTCATTTCTACGTTGCTTGAATTGGTTAAATGGTTAGTTCGCACATTGGAAGCATTACGCAAACAAAAGACAATAATTATTTTGCTGTCAATTCATTCGAGCTTGTTAATATAATTACAGATTTAAATGTTTAAAAATCAGATTTGGGTGTTTTTTGATGTGACGTCTTGTTCACAAATGCTTCATTTAAAAAATATTTGGAATTATATTTCAATCAGTCGACCAAAAATTCTTCATATCTCCGGTCTACGATCTTACTATGCGCAATTATATATTGCTATGAATGAAAGATGCACTGCTTCGTTTCGATGTAATTATTCATAAACCGGTTAATAGTATAGCAATGGGAAAACCCTTACCTCCAGTGTTGACAAAGATTTCCCTATCCTATCATGAGAATACATCATTAAAGTGTGACATATATAAATACGAACACTTCATATGGTATGGTAATAATATTTTCCTCATTTTGAAAAAAAGATCACAATCAAACATACTGCCTTAAAATTTCCAATTCCAATGCATAAAAATATCAGTTTCGCGTCAGATTACGAGGAAGATGGTTGCCTGTCTGCCATATATGTATTACAAAGACAAATGCAGATGGTAACTTTAATAGAACTTTTTGCCATAACCCAACCTGGCCTTTTCGTTTATTTTCAATATTAATAATCAGCAGTTCGCGGCCGTTTTTCAAGAACTAAAAGATTGGTCAGTCCAGATTTAAAAAGCGAAGAAATTTCCAAACTGAAAATCGATATAATATCTAATGACTTTCTTTGAAAATTGAGTGCGCCAGATATTAAATGGTGCAGTAAAATAACACGTTTATAAGATCAGAAAAGAAAGCAATTTACATAAACATCGCAAATAATAGGTCGCTTTATCTCGCACCTAAAAATGAAAGATGAAGCAGCATTTACTAGATAAACAAATTAGAGAATGTTTTTGAAAGTACAAATAAAACGTTTGTGCGTTGAGCCTGAACAGAGAATGATGTATGCAATTTACATATTTTTACTTAATTTAAAATATCTTCTAGTTTAAAGTTTCTGCTAGTTTTGTCTTTCAATATTTACAGATGTTATTTTGAAGACATTCAAAGAGAATGAAAATGAATCGGTTCGTGTATTTGAGAAAGTTTCCTTCCATCTATTTACATAAAAGAGTTAATATGAAATATTTTTAGTAAAATGAATATTTTAAAAGATGGCAAACAGCGACTTTGCAATAACCTTTGTTTCAACGATTCTGATAATTTTATTCCAATTATCTTTGTTGGCTCAAAGTAATCAACAATTCTCCTGATAGCAGTAAATCTACGGCGGGGTTTACGAACAGACACGTAATTTGATAATAACCGGGTCAATTACAATTACATCAAAATTCAAATTGGTTGCATATTTCATTAGTGGGTTCATCCGTAGGAAATGTTTCACAGCAGAATCGGAAACTCGCTCGAGTAAAATGGCAAGAGAGTTGAACCAACCACTATTTTAAGATGTTTAGGAAGTAAAATTAACACAATCTTAAGTATATTTAGGATTATGCCATATTTTCAAAATTTATTTCGAGCTCACCTACCGCATTTTTTATATAAGTTCCCATGTAGAACGTAGCACTTATTGACAAAGCGTTACTTTATGTGTCGCCTTAGAATTTCCTTGTTTCTATAAGCTTTCTATCAGAAGGATATTTTATAAATATTTTTCTGACTCTTATTTAATTTGTATTAGTCTAAATTAAGCATATTATTTCATTAACTATAGAATATTTGCCATCACAAAATTCTGCGACCGTTAACTTACATTATTGTTCCCCTTCCTTAACAAGTTTTACACTAGTAAATATTAAATTTAAGTAAAAAAGTTTAAAAATAATAAGTCCTCTTGTTTAAAGTGGTATATACATTAAAAATTTTAGATTCACTTGTATGATAGTACCAGTGCAGCTTTATTTAAGTGATTAACTCATCATCATAAAAAAACACACATACAGCCATGGCGTAGACTTATCAAGTCACTCGCCGGTGTGTGTTATTAGACGAATGTTATTTTACTTTCAGTAGTGTATATATGCAGACACATGCCTACAGAGCCTTACATGACGATCATTTATTTAGTGAAAACTGAGTTTTTGTTAAGAGATAGATTAAGATGTATCAACGCAGCCATTTAGATGAAATTTATCACGAAGGTGACAAAACGATTGAGTTAGTCAGTTGGTATTCTTAGACCCAAAAGGTTTGAATGAAGGCAACATAGTTTGCTGGAGATGAGGAAGAGATCAGATAAAATTCGTAATGAATTCCTCAAAATTGTCGTTCATGGCTATATGTGGGCTGTAAAAAGCACGAGGTCGTCAATTGCTAGTGACAAACGTTTGTATTCGGAGTTTTACTTCTCTTAGGTAGTCTGCTAACTAAGGCTCGATGAGCAGTGTCTGACCAGATGTCAGTGGCCAAAGATTCCTACCGCAGCCGAAAATAATGGTTTATATGGCAGTGAAAAATTAGCTACATTTGTCTTTTGTATGCCTGTGCATGACTCATCGACTCCACAAAATAAAATTACACGTTGAGAAGTAGACGTTTTGTCAAATTGGCAAGTGATCTATTCTTGACGAATATTAATGTATACAAATAATTGTAATGCATCCTGCCAGAAGATAGAAGATAATAATTATTAATAATAATCTTAAAGTTAAATGTAAATGCAAGAATGTAAATTAAATCTTGTTTGTTTGTGTAGCATGCGAAAGAGTGTCTCAGTGATTGGACTTGTAGAATTAGAAGTGGACATGCCTTTGTTCGAGCCCTAATCGTGGAAAATACAGGAAAGTATTTGAAGAGTTCTAAAATGGTTGCAACTGGTCTATTAAATGAATTTCATATTCTACAATATACTGTGTTTAGATTAGTTGATATATATATAATTGTATATAATATGATATATATATATATATATATATATATATATATATATATATATATATATATATATATATATATTGAGAATGGTGTTTATATCGAGATCGAAAACTTGATGTAAATTTATATATATATATATAACGTTGAATCAATCCATTCTTTCTGTCTAGAATTTCCCCATCTACGTCCAGCTACGGTAATACGCCCATCATATCATCAAAAACAGCATAAAATAGAGAACTGTATTCAATTAAACTACCCGCATGATGCTACTATAAGTAGTATAACATTTTGTTATGCATTTTGTATGTTTATTAATTTGAAAACTTTATCAAAATATTTGGCAGAGAGCAATGCTACAATGATAGAAAAGTTGCATATCAATATATGTGAAATTGCAGTTTTTCTATTTTTTAGTGTTTGAATAGATAATGCGACTTAATTAAATAAATTACTTTCGATCGCAGACAAGGATTAATAGTTTCACCGCCATTAAGCCCCGACACGGTATGTAGATTTTATACAGTTTCTTAAATGAGAAAATTTGTAGGGATATGGATCAGAAGAGATCGTGCAGAATACAAAAAAACTTTGGAGGAATTTCATGTAACATTTCCTATTTACATTTAATAAATAAAATAAATAAATAAATAAATATTTTGCCAGAGCACCAGAGTGTAACACGCGGCTCCGTGTTACAACCCAGCGAAGTTTTATTAATTTATTTGTAATTAATAGGGTTTTTATAAAATAGACAGAACCGCGCGCGATCCGCGAGGACCACGCGGTGGAATATTGTGTCAGAGAATAATAGATTATAATAATGACATGAATTAAACCATAGCAAGCAAGGAACTAAATATTTATCAGAGACTGATTAGGTGTACGGGTAGCAATAATAGCCACCAGGGATGTAGAATCGACAAAATACGAAGCTACCCCGCAAAAATACGCTAACATAAATGGTTCCCCGGTTCGTCGAACTCACAGCCAGTAAGGAATTAATAAAAACCTAGATTTTAAGAAATTCAAGCACTTTGAATGAAGGCCATTCCACAACTTATTGCCTAGGAAACGGCTGCACATTCCCGCGCACAGACGCGACGTTTAAGTGGGCGCGGTCACCCTTTACAACTCAGGAGGATCCGCCCATGGAAGGTTCGGAAGACGGGTGGGGTCAGCCTCCTCGGCGGCAGCAGAGGCTGAGCACCCCAAGATTGTTGGCTGCTTCACGTCTGATGGCACGAAGCACGTTGCTTTCGCGGTAGAGCGCAATCAAACTATTGTCTTTACAGCGACGGCTGCAGTCAAGTCATGCTTCAAACGCCCAAATGCCAGCAACCAGTCTCATCATCAGTTGCCACTACCAACATCTTTTCTCATCCGTGACGCAACCTCTGGCGAATGAATTCTCATAGACACTGGATCAGATGTAAGCTCACTACGCCACAATTATCATCATTAGAGTACGACAGTAGACTGATTAGTGAGGTCCAAACTGCAATACACATATGTGGATTGCAAAATTAGATATTCGGCTTTTACGCCTTGTAGTCTCGCATAAAGTTTACTTGATTGGAAATGTCGACTGCACAATTTCAATACAATCACAAATATTAACTGATTGCAGCTTTCGTAAAACGTACATAGATAATACAAATACACAACCATTGAGTGCGTAATGAGCAATACAAATTCATTCAACTGTAAACACATCCCACAAGAAAAGAATGTGTGCTCACGCAACAGCCAATAAAACAAAGAGTGATTATAAGTCAAACCATTGACACAATTTTATTTGAATGGATTTTTATGTGTAAAGGGACCCGTGTAGGATACACAGAAAGGAAAGGCTAACCAAGAAACATTATTTAGTATATGAAAGACAATTTTGTCAAGCATGCGGCATTATATCTCAATTGTTAGAGCAACAGTCTTTGAAACAGGCATCGCATATAATGGGACAGGTGTATAAATCAAAATCGAAAACTTGTGTGTATGTTTACACGCGGCTCCGTGTTACAACCCACCGAAGTTTGATTTTTACAAACACTGTGCTCTTTAAGGCCAAATATTCTAACTCTGTCCTTAAACAATATTTCTCTTAACTGTGATTTTAGGAACAATCTCTGTTAGTCTAAAGCAGTTTTAATCGATATTTCTTGAACTGCAATTTTATTTGTAATTAATAGGTTTTTTATAAAATAGACAGAACCGCGCGCGATCCGCGAGGACCACGCGGTGGACTATTGTGTCAGAGAATAATAGATTATAATAATGAAATGAATTAAACCATAGCAAGCAAGGAACTAAATATTTATCAGAGACTGATTAGGTGTACGGGTAGCAATAATAGCCACCAGGGATGTAGAATCCACGAAATAGAAAGCTACCCCGCAAAAATACGCCAGCAAGAGATTTGCACGCACCCAAATCTAACCCCACCCTAAAATTATTTCAAGTTTAATAAGATTACAAGAGGTATCCGAAACAGGAAGAATATTACACGCCTGTGGAGTAAGTGCTAATAAATCTAAACAAGACAATAAGTTTGCATATTTTAAGACATTTGCATCAAGGAAATAAGTATTTATATGGTTGATTTGCATCGAAATGCATTGTCCTTTCACTCGCCAAAATAGATTTCCTTTAAATTTCAGGGATGATATATTGAGCGACCTTTACCTGCGTTTCGTTGCCAAATTCCGTGCTGATTCTTTACGCAAAACCTATATCGGCCAACATCAACTGTCACATTACATAAATAATAATTCTCTTATCCATTGATTTATGCTCAAATTTAAACTAGGAAATGGCAATTTCAATATTATCAATGTATGCGAGGCAGCATGTAATGCCTAATATGCATGTGACAAAGACACGCCAGCTGAAGGCCTCAGGTAGTTTTCATTTAAATTTCAATTTATATCTTTTCTTATTAACGCTTTGAGTTAAAATCCATTAAAAAATACTTTTATTCATAGAGATCTTAAAGATCTAACCTCGATTTGTCATTTATTGAGTTAAAAGATTAATGGCTGGATTTATTATTATATATGTTGTCAGTATAAAATAGTCATTTCGCCGCTGATTATAGGCATGTCATCAACTAGACCGTTTTCGACTTCTTTGGAAATACGAGCAGTATTTGTAAAAATTTGACGCGACCTGTAGACGAAATGGAGACAACTATTTCTGAGACTGGAACTCACGTGAAAAAGACACACCTGCCTCACAACTCACGCATTTTCCCGTTAAATTTCCATCTTTATCGTTCGTTTTAAATTCTTTCAGTCAAAATACCAGTAACATACTTTAATTCCTGAAATTCTTATTGGTTACCGTATGTTTGTCATCAAAGAACACACATCATGTCGACTATGGAGGTATTATTGTATCGAATTTTGAAAGTTAGATGTTTAAAATATTCATTTAGTCAGTTTAAATTAAACATTGTGTGCGGCAGCAAGAGCACGTCATAATCTAAACCGGTATCGTCCCTGCTGGGAACACGTTCAGTAATTGCAAATTTTGCCGCGACTGGAAATGGACCTGGGGCGCAAGTGCGTCTACGTCGATAATTCCTAAGACACAACTGCCACTGCCACGCCCTACACGTAACCTTCAACCAAGTTCTAACTTATAATTTTTGTTATACTTTTATTGAGGTATGTGAGCTAAGACTTCATGTGTTTAATATTATTTACGTTTCATTGTTGTTAACGTCTAGCTAAATTTGTAATTATAATTAAGGATTAAATTTTTTTAATGAAAGTAAACTTTTATTATAAACAGGTATATATAACATAGTTAGAAATACCATTTAGATTTCGACAGATCTAAACAGGACGATACCATCTGGTGCTATGTGTGATCAATTTTCTGGAAATGGGGGAGAAAAATTTGTACTGAACACACAAGTTTTCGATTTTGATTTAAGCACCTGTCCCATTATATGCATACATTTATCAGTATAAACTAAGCATTTTATAACAAAGCAGGGGTAATTCATCTAGTTGAACGTCGTCTTTATTGGGAACTCTTAAAAATTCCGTCCAATATCAGCCACGGACAGGGCTCGAAACTTTGCGTGCCTGTTTCGGAGACTGTTGCTCTAACAATTGGGATATAATGCCGCATGCTTGACAAAATTGTCTTTCATATACTAAATAATGTTTCTTGGTTAGCCTTTCCTT
Source organism: Eudiplozoon nipponicum (assembly GCA_029291075.1). Taxonomy (NCBI): domain Eukaryota; kingdom Metazoa; phylum Platyhelminthes; class Monogenea; order Mazocraeidea; family Diplozoidae; genus Eudiplozoon; species Eudiplozoon nipponicum. The sequence goes on from JAQBSW010010079.1 coordinate 19,969, forward strand.
TCAGTGTATCCTACACGGCGTCCCTTTATACATAAAAATCCATTCAAATAAAATTGTGTCAATGGTTTGACTTATAATCACTCTTTGTTTTATTGGCTGTTGCGTGAGCACACATTCTTTTCTTGTGGGATGTGTTTACAGTTGAATGAATTTGTATTGCTCATTACGCACTCAATGGTTGTGTATTTGTATTATCTATGTACGTTTTACGAAAGCTGCAATCAGTTAATATTTGTGATTGTATTGAAATTGTGCAGTCGACATTTCCAATCAAGTAAACTTTATGCCAGACTACTAGGCGTAAAAGCCGCATATCTAATTTTGCAATCCACATATGTGTATTGCAGTTTGGACCACACTAATCAGTCTACTGTCGTACTCTAATGATACTGCGTCAGTATGTTTGGCTAAAGGTAGATTTGCAATGGTCTTTGACGACTTGTTCAAAACAACGGCATTATTTTTTCATAGGAGCTCGCAAAACTGATTTAAAGAATTGCTACCACCATCCGCGCAAACTTTGATTTTATAATTTTATTACTTTTATGTAGATTACAAAAGCTGTAAAAGCCAATAGCAGCAGTAGAATTATTCTAATTAGTGTTGTTACTGTAGTTGCTATTATTAGCATTATTAATATTAATAGTAAAATTCTGAATATTATTATTATTATTAGTAGTAAAGCTGCTACCGTGATTATTATTATTAACATTATAATAAGTGTTACATACACCCCCTCCCGACAGTGAAAATTAATACACAATGAAGGGGGCTAACCTTACAGGAAGTGTTATTGCTCTGCCATACCGTGTAACGACTGATTTTGGCTCTGTCAACACTGATACTGGTTACTCTACCTCTCGCCTTCTTGGACGGATCGTTAGGTCGAAGTGTTCGAGAAAGTCACGTCCAATGATGTTTCTTGTCGAGTTGGCGATGATGAACGTATATTTGAAACATCTTTTTGAGTTGGAGAACGAGATTGTGTGTATTCGTACCCCAAACGTCGCTATGTTGGAGCCATTGGCGCAGGTCAGAGTGTTGGTGTCGACTGGGTGGGTGGGTTTGAGATAATTGTTGCGTAGTGAGCTTACATCTGATCCAGTGTCTATGAGAATTCATTCGCCAGAGGTTGCGTCACGGATGAGAAAATATGTTGGTAGTGGCAACTGACGATGAGACTGTTTGCTGGCATTTGGGCGTTTGAAGCATGACTTGACTGCAGCCGTCGCTGTAAAGACAACAGTTTGATTGCGCTCTACCGCGAAAGCAACGTGCTTCGAGCCATCAGACGTGAAGCAGCCAACAATCCTGGGGTGCTCAGCCTCTGCTGCCGCCGAGGAAGCTGACCCCACCCGTCTTCCGAACCTTCCATGGGCGGATCCTCCTGAGTTGTTAAGGGTGACCGCGCCCACTTAAACGTCGCGTCTGTGCGCGGGAATGTGCAGCCGTTTCCTAGGCAATAACGTGTGAAGTGGCCTTCATTCAAAGTGCTTGAATTTCTTAAAATCTAGATGTTTATCAATTCCTTACTGGCTGTGAGTTCGACGAACCGGGGAACCATTTATGTTGGCGTATTTTTGCAGGGTAGCTTTGTATTTCGTCGATTCTACATCCCTGGTGGCTATTATTGCTACCCGTACACCTAATCAGTCTCTGATAAATATTTAGTTCCTTGCTTGCTATGGTTTAATTCATGTCATTATTATAATCTATTATTCTCAGACACATTAGTCCACCGCGTGATCCTCGCGGATCGCACGCGGTTCTGTCTATTTTATAAAAAACCCTATTAATTAAAAATAAAATTGCAGTTCAAGAAATATCGATTAAAACTGCTTGTGACTAACAGAGATTGTTCCTAAAAGCACAGTTAAGAGAAATATTGTTTAAGAACAGAGTTAGAATATTTGACCTTAAAGAGCACAGTGTTTGTTAAAATCGAACTTCGTTGGGTTGTAACACGGAGTCGCGTGTTACACTCTGGTGCTCTGGCAAAATATTTATTTATTTATTTATTTTATTTATTAAATGTAAATTGGAAATGTTACATGAAATTCCTCCAAAGTTTTTTTGTATTCTGCACGATCTCTTCTGATCCATATCCATACAAATTTTCTCATTTAAGAAACTATATAAAATCGACATACTGTGTCGGAGCTTAATGGCGGTGACACTATTAATCCTTGTCTGCGATCGAAAGTAATTTATTTAATTAAGTCGCATTATATATTCAAATACTGAAAAATAGAAAAACTGCAATTTCACATATATTGATATGCAACTTTTCTATCATTGTAGCAATGCTCTCTGCCAAATATTTTGATCAAGTTTACAAATTAATAAATAAACATACGCAAACAATTGTTCATTAAACATATAAAATGTTATACTACTTATAGTAGCATCATGCGGGTAGTTTAATTGAATAAAGTCCTCTATTTTATGCTGTTTTTGATGATATGATGGGCGTATTACCGTAGCTGGACGTAGATGGGGAAATTCTAGACAGAAAGAATGGATTGATTCAACGTTATATATATATATATATATATATATATATATTTCACACTAATCTAAACACTGTTTATTGTAGAATATGAAATTCATTTAATAGACCAGTTGCAACCATTTTAGAACTCTTCAAATACTTTCCTGTATTTTCCACGATTAGGGCTCGAACAAAGGCATGTCCACTTCTAATTCTGCAAGTCCAATCACTGAGACACACTTTCGTGAGCTACACAGACAAACAAGATTTAATTTACATTCTTGCATTTACATTTAACTTTAAGATTATTATTAATAAGTATTATCTTCTATCTTCTGGCAGGATGCATTACAATTATTTGTGTACATTAATATTCGTCAAGAATAGATCACTTGCCAATTTGACAAAACGTCTACTTCTCAACGTGTAATTTTATTTTGTGGAGTCGATGAGTCATTTACACGCATACAAAATACAAATGTAGCTAATTTTTCACTGCCATATAAACCATTATTTTCGGCTGCGGTAGGAATCTTTGGCCACTGACATCTGGTCAGACACTGATCATCGGCCTTAGTTAGCAGACTACCTACGAGAAGTAAAACTCCGAATACAAACGTTTGGCCTAGCAATTGAAGACCTCGTGCTTTATACAGCAAAACAATTATTGCAGTGCCCGATTCTACTTATAAAATTGTTAAAATAGTACATAAAACGCAAATCTCAAACAGAGAAAGAGACTACTTTGCCTCACCTGAAAATTCGTCAGACAATTTAACAACCAAGTATGTATTAGGTTTTGCGAACCTAGTAACAAATTAGTTCAGTTGTGACCAGAAGGATAAACCAAAGGCAGCATGAACGGAAAGTATAATCTCATGCACATTCGTTTCGTGCTTACTGGCGACTCATCAGTAGGAGCCGGTATTACGCCCTTTAACCACTATATATTTGGTAGAAGAATGTGGAATAATAGGACGGTACAATCTCCTAGACGAATGTGTAAACCTGTAATAGTGAAGCTAACATAATCTAAAGTCAACGACAATACGACTTCAATGCTAACTCACACTATATAATATATATACCGAGTCTGTAAAGGATACTAACACTATGGCTATTGTGTTAGTAACTGATACCTTTTTAAATCGATGAGTACCGGATACTAACACTATGGTTTCCGAGTCGGTACATGATACCAACCTGATGGATATAAATTTATGCTAAAGTTCACCCAAATTGAGAATTACCACAATTTCCGAACACCTGTTACTCCAGTTAAACCATACACTCTGGCCTTCATCGATATCAGTTATCACATTTCGCGGTAAGCATGACATCATTCAATTCAATATATTACAGTTAAATACTGTTTGTTGCGAAGAGCTAATATATATGCAAGTATGTATTAGGTTTTGCGAACCTAGTAACAAATTAGTTCAGTTGTGACCAGAAGGATAAACCAAAGGCAGCATGAACGGAAAGTATAATCTCATGCACATTCGTTTCGTGCTTACTGGCGACTCATCAGTAGGAGCCGGTATTACGCCCTTTAACCACTATATATTTGGTAGAAGAATGTGGAATAATAGGACGGTACAATCTCCTAGACGAATGTGTAAACCTGTAATAGTGAAGCTAACATAATCTAAAGTCAACGACAATGCGACTTCAATGCTAACTCACACTATATAATATATATACCGAGTCTGTAAAGGATACTAGCACTATGGCTATTGTGTTAGTAACTGATACCTTTTTTGAAATCGATGAGTACCGGATACTTACACTATGGTTTCCAGTAAGCACGAAACGAATGTGCATGAGATTATACTTTCCGTTCATGCTGCCTTTGGTTTATCCTTCTGGTCACAACTGAACTAATTTGTTACTAGGTTCGCAAAACCTAATACATACTTGCATATATATTAGTTCTTCGCAACAAACAGTATTTAACTGTAATATATTGAATTGAATGATGTCATGCTTATCGCGAAATGTGATAACTGATATCGATGAAGGCCAGAGTGTATGGTTTAACTGGAGTAACAGGTGTTCGGAAATTGTTGTAATTCTCAATTTGGGTGAACTTTAGCATAAATTTATATCCATCAGGTTGGTATCATGTACCGACTCGGAAACCATAGTGTTAGTATCCGGTACTCATCGTTTTCAAAAAAGGTATCAGTTACTAACACAATAGCCATAGTGTTAGTATCCTTTACAGACTCGGTATATATATTATATAGTGTGAGTTAGCATTGAAGTCGTATTGTCGTTGACTTTAGATTATGTTAGCTTCACTATTACAGGTTTACACATTCGTCTAGGAGATTGTACCGTCCTATTATTCCACATTCTTCTACCAAATATATAGTGGTTAAAGGGCGTAATACCGGCTCCTACTGATGAGTCGCCAGTAAGCACGAAACGAATGTGCATGAGATTATACTTTCCGTTCATGCTGCCTTTGGTTTATCCTTCTGGTCACAACTGAACTAATTTGTTACTAGGTTCGCAAAACCTAATACATACTTGCATATATATTAGGTCTTCGCAACAAACAGTATTTAATTTAACAACCAGTAATAAAATAATTTAAATGTTAGAGAGTCAAAATTAACGCAATACATTCACATATGTCTACCGCAGTCTTTCTTTCTCCGAAAATCTATATCAACAAGCAATAGAGAAATCACTTATTAAAAGTACACAAACACACAAACAAAGACACACACGCACAATTTTGACATATTACAAAGTTGAAATATTAAAATCAAGCTACCATTTTTACCGCTCATATCATGGGTGGTCAAAATAAAGTACAAATTTGCATTAACACATTAGCTATCCAAAATGTAACGAAATCAAATCTTTATTTGATCACTTACAAGTGAGAAAATGATACACATACAAAAGTTAAGCAGTAGGTAATTAAATGGTGGGTGTTTAAATGCAACTTAAATTTTGCATGAATTTAATCGAACAGTCTGTCTCAAAGTCAGCTAAGTATGTGGACTATTATACGCCGATTTATCCAGACAGTTAATCTGTCTAGATTTACTACTGCTCCTTATTCGTTAATATTGTCTTTCTCTCACAAATAATACATTCAAACGTAGCGAAATTCTGAAATATGCAAATGCCACAATGAATAATCACATTGTCCGACCCATCATAACAACTTACTTAATCTAACAAATTGAACACAGATTTTACTCCGAACTAAATTGAAATATGTAAACGCCCCGGCTTCAAGTAAATGCCGTACGACGTTACAAACTCGGTTAAGGTGCTCTGAATAGAGATTAGTTACTGATATGGGGGCCCTTAAGAGGGCCTGGTAATGCGTTCGCTTGAAGTCTTCAGAGTTGAAGATGTCCTAGAGCCTTGGGTGGACTCTGGTTGAGTTGTCGCTCCCGTAGTTGAGCTGTAATCGCGTTGTGTATGGT
>JAQBSW010010080.1:0-25910 GCA_029291075.1 Eudiplozoon nipponicum
TAGACTAACCAAGTAACATTAGTTTGTATAAAACTGAAAATTGTGTGCAGTGTAGTGATGGCGGGATGGCTCAATGTTTAGAGCACCAGATTCCGAAGCAGACGTGCCCAGGTTCGAGTCCTGTCCGCGGCAAATTCTGGCCAGTACATGATGAGTTCCCAATAAGGACGAAACCGGTCTACTGGATGAATTGCCTTTTCTACACTATACAATTCTTAGTTTAAACTGACATATGTAATTAATTAATGGGTCAGGTGTTTATATCAAGACCGCAACCTTGATTATAATAATTTTTATCACCACCCGCGCAACCAATGTTCGTTTAATTATATAAATGTGCATGAGATTATACTTTCCGTCCATGCTGCCTTTGGTTTATCCTTCTGGTCACAACTGAATTAAATTCCTTGTTCACAGTTAACTGCGTGCTGAAGTATGACTGCCTCTGGGTGTGTGCCTGTGTGGTTTCGTGTGCGTATGTGGTTCATTACAATTGTATCACAATATCTTGCTTAAGATCTGGTTATACTTGCTGTGATTGATTGAATTTTGACCAGGCTTTTTGCTGGCTCTTATGTGCATAACTGCTTTTCCCCATCAACTACATTTTGTGTCGCCTTTTTATTAAGTTCAAAATTGCTACCACAGCACAGTGTCTGCATTATGCAATGTGGTGTAATTTCTTTCACTGGTAATGATGATAATGATACCGCTTGAGCTAATGTGTTTAATTCACGTTGTTGTTAATCAGAGCAAATATCTGCCAATGCTTGTCAAATTGGTGGTCGTGCTTTCCCGTCGAGTAGTGTAGCATTCTGGCCAGTACGTGATGAGTTCCCAATAAGGACAAAACCGGTCTACACTATTCAAATCTTAGTTTATACCAACAAATGTATGTACTTAATGTGACTGGTGTTTATATCAAGTTCGCAACTTTGATTATAGTAATTGTTATCGCCGCCCGCGCAACTAATTTTAGTTTAATTATAAAAATTATCATTTCAATACCACTTCCTTATGTAGTGTGATGTCTGTTAAAATAATGACAGATTGGGGATAATTAGTTGGATGGATGTCGTATGAGCTTCACCTAAAAGACGATAGACTAACCGTGTTACATTAGTTAGTATTTAAATGAAAATAGTGTGTAGTGTTTGGCAAGGTGGCTTTCTGATTGGAGCACTAGATTCTAAAGCAGACGTGACCATGTTCGAGCCCTGTCTGCGGCAAATTCTGGCCAGTACGTGAAGAGTTCCTAATAGGGACAAAACTGGCCCACTGGATGAATTGCCCTTTCTACACTGTCCATTTCGAAAATTATACTAACAAATGTATGTACTTAATGGGTCAGGTGTTTATATCAAGTTAGCAACCTTAATTTTAGTAAGAATATTACGGCATGTTGGCAGAAAATTTGATTGCTTGGGGCGGGTGCTTGTTGTTTGTCATAAATGAATTTTCATAGGTATACTTACTTTCGGACTTTTTTATGTAAACCTGAAAAATATCATTAATTATTTTTGTTTCAATTGATCTATGTGCGACGAAATAACTGGATTTTTTGATGGTGTCATGAATTTTCCAATAAATTTATTCTGTAAATGTTGTATGATATTGTTGTTAAATTGATTTTGTGAAGTCCAAAATATATCCTGCCGCACATAAATGAAGATGTGTAGACTAAGAAGGTTTTGTTGAGAATTGGCAATTAATCCTCAACATCTAACCTCATGGTTTTCTGTGTGCTGATATTAATTTTAAGTATTTCAGTGTGGAAATTTGCCTTGGTCATTTGATTTCACCGCAGTGTAAATTTTGAGGCTGGAAAGTGGCCTCTAATTATTAAGTTTATGTAAGAAATTTTTCTGTAATCATCTGCTGTATGAATTCAACAGCGTCTGATGATGTCATTTATAAACAACTCCATTTTGTTTTAAAATAGCAAACGTTTACCCAAGTAGCCTAGCTCTATTAAGATATTTTTCGGAGAACGTAATTCTAATTCGGTTTTAGGTTGCTAATTATGTTTTTTTTGTCAGACTTTGCTACACAACTGTTGTACTGAATGTACCGCCCAGTAATAGTCGATATCTATGTAAGTATGTTAATTCACCAATATCTTGTCGAGTGAGTTGAATGTCAATGAAGACAAAAACGGATTTCTATCTCCAATTCGTTATTAAGTTTTCTGTATGAATCGTCTTTATTGGCTTGCTTCACCCTTTCCGCCAAATCTGCTGCTTATGGGGTAAATAAAATAATAATAATAATAATAATTATTATTATAATGAAAGATCGTCTACATAGCTTTTTCAAATTATACTTTGATCTATATTTGTTTCAGGTTTGACTTCTCAAGTTTGGGCATGTGTAAATCTTTCAGACGAGAGAGCAACTTCCCGTGGCTACACATTCGAATTTTGGAAATTATTTCCCTTCTAATGCAAATTGAACATGCTTCTACGTGCTAAAATTATGTCCTGGAAACTCAATTTTTATCAGATCAAACAACATGGGATTTGATTATTCCAGCTGATAATTCGGTGATGCGGATGAAACGGCAAGTAAGCCCACGTTATATTTATGATGTCTTTTCTTTACTTTATCTGTTATTACGAGAGAAGTTCTGCTCCGAATAAAGATCGAGTAAGAGATATGTTACCAGAGGAATACTGTTTGATTGAACAGATATATTGACTGCATACGATGCCACTGATGCATAACCATAAGTATTGCTATTTATGGTTATTTAAATATCAAGTAGACATTCGCTTGTAGTTGTGTTTTAGTAACGTTATTTATACGTTGTTTTATTGCCCGTTTAATATTGGGACAATAGGTTTTAATTAGCCCTTAAATTAAAGAATTACAAGATATGCAATGTAAGATAATTTCACGTTTCTTTGTGATATACTTTTTAATATCTTTCATCTTATCTCATTATTGTCATTATTTGAATGTAACTAGCAATGCAATAAAATAAATATGCTTTATTTTTTATGTAGGACGCAGTACTCGAAAACATTATCCATCACCATTTGCCTGGATGTCATTTATATTCAGGCACATGGACGGATAAATTATCCACAATCGAGGACCCCGTGATTCATTACCTTGTAGAAATTTTTTTAGAGTTTATCTGACTGAATTATAGATAAACCAATGGATTGAATAATGAAATTGAAAAGACCATTCTCGGTGTTAACGTCATTTGACGATTTTTCTGAAGGATTTAAGGAAAAATATTATTTACTTGTCTTGTGATTTTAAAAAATCGGATCTCGCTTTTAAATTTTATTCTACATAAAGATTAATAAAATCACACCTGTGAGAATTTTTTTGCATTTATTCTACATAAAAGCACTTTTTTAAATATTTGGTAATATTTTCAGTCATAGTAATTACTGGTGCAAAATCTTTACAAGCTGTTTCTTGTGCATTGAAATACTGCTTATCAAGAAAATTGAGTAATCATATTGTACAATGGTACATTTATAATTTATGATGTGGTCGGTCTATTTTTGGTGTTTTGATCAAATAATAAATGAATAACAATTAGAAGGTTTTATTGAAATTTATGTAAGCAGTCTGAATTCTTTAGTATTAATTTTTATTCATGGAATGAAGAAAGCCGGAAATACGTCCTTGACAATCGTACTCACACCTGGGCGCATAATTTGCTAACGTGAGTTGTAAGGAAAACAGAAATTTGTAATGCTGTCATCCAAAGGTAAATGCGATAAGCGAATTACGTTAGTTTACAATTGATTGAGTCCTTAAATAGACCATTTTGTCGGCATAAATATTTTCTTTTATAATACAATTTCCCACTATACAAGTTAAGCAAATTTCAAATACAGGAAAATTTGTATTTAATATTTTATCCTCGAGTGTCTAGAAATACAAATAAATTCATTTAACAGAGCAACACATTCATAAAAATGAAAAAAATGCCATAGAGTTCTATAAGAGAATGCCGTACAATATCCCTGCATCACCTCTATTTCAGGCTGTGTGGCCTGATATACTATTTGCGCTGGCTTAAATCAGATTACAATTATTGCATTTATTGTGCTTCCTTAATTGCGAAATCATGCTTTTTATTGTACATTAAAACCTCCCGCACTCTGAATATATATTTGCACACCTGTCTTGATAAAGATGGGCTCTTTAATTATTCATCCTTCCTAAGAATTAGGCAGGGAATCAATTTAAAAAAAGTGCTATCAATATATTTAATACAATCATTCAATAAGGCTTGTAAGCAATTAAAAAATTGTAGCATATTATTTTGAATAGCATCCCTTAAGAGTCTATATTTCGGATGTACAAGCTATTGTAGCATGTTTTTATTATAATTAACAGAAAGTCTACTAGTTTCCTAATTTGATATGAAACTATTTGCTATGATCAGTTAACTTAAATCTCAGTTACTCAAATGTAATTACGAAACTGTGATCCTAATGTGCTGTAGACGTCACGAGAACTGTATTGTTCCGAGCTTACGTTAAACATATTTGCTTTTAATTACGATGGAATATTTTAAACCAATCAACAAATTAATCCTGAACTTTATTATTCTAATCCATCTTTGATTGCGCGAGTGGTGAAAAAAATTAGTTAAATCAAGGTTGCGAGTTTGATATAATTTCAAAATCATTATATATATATATATATATATATATATATATATATATATATATATATATATAATTATTAGTACCATTCAGAATATTACACAGTATATTTCTAATTAGGAAGAAAGAACACATTAATAACAAAGTGGATAAAGGCCATTTATTTCGAGATTACTAAACATCGCTCTACAATCTTTCATTTATATGCATTTTGGGTTTTCAATTGATTACGCTGGTGGCAACAAATCTGACTCGCTTTTAATTCTATTTCGTGTTTTGGCTGATTTGTAAGTGTGTATGCGTTTGTTTCTCCGTGTGTGCCTATTTACATGTAAATGTCTTTCTCGCTATATTGCAAACTGTTGGCTGAGATCTGGTCATTCTTGTATTGATGGCTTGAGCGTTAACCAACTGTTCGCTTTGTTGGCAGTTACGTGTACGAATGTTATTTTTCCGAATGTAGTCTTTAGTTTCCCCTTGTTCTATGTTTTTGTTCTCTTCACTTGGTGACAGCGCAGGTGCGGATTGAGGTGTTTAATGCTCATATTGTTTCTAGCATTCTATCTCTCCCCATAGGGTACAGCTGCTTTTTACATTCGGTTTGTTGCCAATCCAGTCAATGTTTGTTAGTCTGGTCAGAAGGGTGTGATCTTGCTTGAATACTGATAAATTGTTGGATTATTGTGGTAGTTCGTAGTTGATCGCAAGAATAACATGTTAATAAAACTTTTTGCATATTAGAATGATTGTCTGTTGTTTTTATATATGGGCTTTATAAATATATAATAGCATTTTATGATTTTGTAATATAAATTGAAATTGATCAAATTGACTGGATACCCCTTTTTCAGCTATAGTGAGGAAATAGTTGATTTTCTACAACCCTTGTAAACCTTTTAATTAATTTCTGCGGTAATATTTGCCGGAATTTGTTAATCAATTGCTTCTTCGAATGTCCAATATATTTGCTACCACACATACGTGAGAATTTGTAGACAATGCCCGATTTGGAGAGAATAGGCAATTGGTCTTTGGCATCCAACCTCATGATTCTCTGTGTGCTAAATATGATATTAACTTTAACATTGAGAAAATTCTCCTTAGTTATTCTATTTAGCCGTCGTGCAATTATTTAGGTCGGTATGTCGCCTCTAAATGGTAAGTTTAGTAAAACCTCCTTGATGGTATCGTTTCTAGTGTGAATCTGCACTGGTCATTATTTCAAAATCAATGAACCCTTGTGTGTTTTTTTTCATTAGCAAAATTTCCCTCGGGTAGCCCATTTTTTCCTCGATCTTGTGTTTAGAGCAGATCTTCCTGATTCTGTTTGCTAGGTTGTTAACTAAGTTTCTTTTGTGGGATTTTGTCACACAGTTGTTGTAGTGAATGTATTGCTCGGTGAAAGTGGGTTTTCTATATATGTCCAGTATCAAATCCCCGTTTTCTTCTCGAGTGAGTTTGATATCAAGGAAGAGAAAACTATTGTCTTTCTCTACCTTGAGAGTGAATTTGATGTCTATATCAGCTCCATTTGCTTGTTTCAGGATTTCGGATTGGTCTGCTGCTTCTGGGATGAACAACAATATATCATCTGCATTCATTTTTTAGAGTGTGCACTGGCCAATTAAACATTTATGCTCATTTTTTCAAGATCATAAATGTATACATCTGTCAGGAGGAGTGCAATGTAGCTTCTCATAACTATATCATTGATCTGACGGTAGTATGTCCCTTCAAATGTAAATAGCACGTTTTTTGTACATGAAAATATGCTATCAGTGATGTCATGGGTGTCTATAAAAAAATCGTAAAACTCATTTGTAATCATGTTACATAAGATCATCGTTGTCTTATCCAGTGAAATGCTCGTAAATAAGGATGAGAAATCAAGCTAGACCATTTCATTTTCTGGGATGTTCTTTCCCTTTAGGTCATCTGCTAGCTCGAAGGAGTTCTTGATAGTATTTTTGTTTATGAAAATTCGTATTGATTAAAGTATTTTGCAGAGAAATTTAGCTGTGTTATGTTGAGGGGCATTGATGATTGACATAATGGGCCGCATAGAATAAGCTCCTGAGGCTGTCTAGGCTTTATGGGTTTTTGATATTCCGTACAATCATGCGGTGTTTGTACCGACGGGTTTTGTCTTTTTGATGTCTTCTATGAGTTTTGATCTATTATCTGAGTCAGCCATCGATAATAAGACGTGTTTTCCATCTTTTTCAGAATTGAATTTATTCTTGATTTGATATTTGTTGTATCATCTTTCTGTTTGACGTCTTGTTTGGACTTCGATTGATCATTTATTATCTCGTACATGGACCTACTATAAGCGTCGGCTTCAAGTATAACAACTCCTGATCCTTTTTCGGGTGTAGCTAGTTTTATGGATTTGTCTGATTGTAATTTTCGGAGTTCGTATATGTCCTGTTTGGTGATGATTTTGCTGCCTTTGAATTACTTTTTATATTGCTCTTGTGCGCTAACTATCTCAACTCTCAGACATTATCCATCCAATGCCTGCGGGTAGATGTCTTTCGTTAATTCATTGTAGAAATATTCCGTTCCAGCCTGAATGTCAATAATGTCACGTTCACTTAGGTTTCTCTTGATTATGCAGAATTTCGATCCTAAGGAGGTGAATTCTCTCTGGTGTTTTGACAATACCACTTTTGAATAATTGAGAATAATTGCGTCTAAATTTGTAGGATATTTCGATTGTGTAAGAAATTTGTTCAAGTCCCTTGTGAGGTCGTTATTTTCTTTGTCATCTGTTATTTTAATCATCGTTTCTATCTTCGTTCTAAAAGCAGTGTATTCGCTGACGTTCAGTGTTGCAAGTTGGCAACCCAGTGATTGAATGATTCTTTCAGGATCTTGCAGTTTTAATTGGTTGTCCTTGATCGCATTAATCAATAAATGGCTAATAAGTTTATTTGTCGATTTCTGGTTATTTCCCCGCACTGCTTGAGGAATCCTTTTGGCACAAAATCTGAATACAAACACGATTTTAAAAGCTTAATTTTCCAGAGGTTTTGCACTCACACAATTAACTGCTTTATAGGTGTTTAGTTCCTTACGGGTAAAAGGCTGACTCCACTCTTTAATAATCTTTATTATGTCCATTTCCTTCGTATATTACACAGTACATATCTAATTAGGAAGAAAAAACAAAGTGGATAATGGCCATTTATTTCGCGATTATGAAACTTCGCTCTACAATTTTTCACTTATATACATTCTGGGTTTTCATTTGATTATGTGGGTTGCAACAAATTTAACTCGGTTTTACTTCAATTTCTTGTTTTGGCTGATTAGTAAGCGTTTATGTGTCTGTGTGTGTGTGTGCCTGTTTGCGCGTAAAGTTCTTTCTCGCTGTAATTCAAAATGATGTCTGGGATCTAGTTATTCTTGCATTGATGGCAGGATATATATATATATATATATATATATATATAAACCAGCGTTACTATGTGTATCAAAGGCAGTTTATCGGAGTCCGATTACGTTCTTATTGGTACCTCTCATTTTCTGTCCAGAATTTGCCACCGTCAGGACTCAAAATCGAGCACGTCGGCTTCCGCATCTCTTGCTATAGCAACTAGGCCATGCCGCCACATACTACTTAAAATGTTTAGGTGTATCCAACTATTATATTTTGGTTAGATTTCCCTTTAGGTGGAGCTTATATGACCTACATTTATGCCTAAACATCCGATTGATGATATGCCATATATGCCCTACGTATTATTTGCATTGCATAATGTATGAAAGGCAGAAGACCGGTTTCCTTTATATTGGTATTCTTCAACTACAGTCCAAAATTTGTTGAGTACAGTGTCCGAATTATTGAAGGTTCGCTTCGATGTGTCTGTCTGTGCCATTCTATCGCAGTGAATACCATTTATACCGACCAGTCAAGCATTGGAATATACAATTTTAGCAATTTCTAATCAAACTAGAGAATATTCTACAGAATATTTTCACATTTTATGAAACTTCGTTAGTTCCATGATACAGCATTGACTATTTCGACAAAGCTATACAAAATATGTATAAAAGTTTACTGCTTTATGTTTCCGCATGTAACCTGTCGTCTTCATTAAAATTTGAAACTGTTCGTGTCGACCTTATTATTCGTATTTTTGGACAAATTTGCTCCAATTATAAGCTATTTATTGCATTTTATTGAAATGTTGCTCTTTATTATTCTTTAAAGCTATACTAATTAATTAAATAATCTTGTAATTTTACTTTCCTTCTTTTCAAATCTGCCAGTATGCAACTTTCAATGTGGATTTAAGTCTTGTGTCTGAGTAATTGATATATTTCATTAATGCTGTACTTTTACAATGACAGCTAATTCAATTGAAATTTACGGATTCCAAATATAAACGGGTCATGTGCACTTTCCAGTGTATAAATTTGATCACGATTTCTAGCCCGAAAATGCAGCCTATTTGATTTTTTAGTCTTCAAGATCCTCTGTTTTCAATTAAAGTGTAAGTTCCTATGAAAGTTTATTACTTTTAGGCTCTGCTTCTTGCTTCTCCTTTTATGTTAAATCGATGATTTGTTACTGAAATTCGTTCATTTGATCCATAAAGTTTCTATAAATCAAAATTGCGAGCTTGAAGTAAACACCAATCCCATTTTATTTAACCAGTCGTCGAAAAACATAACAAAACTACAGCCAGTCGCAACGCACTGACGCGTTTCGACCTTCCATGATCATCATCAGAGTACGACGGCAAACTGGCTAGCGAGGATCAAATCGCATTGCATATATATGGAAAGCAAAATTAGATATTCGGCTCTCACCTCTAGTAGTCTTGCATACATTGTACGTGACTGGAAATGTTGACTTCACAATTTCTATGCAGTCATTACACAAACATTAACTGTTTGTAGATGTCGCCATTTATATATATATATATATATATATATATATATATATATATATATATTTCTAATTAGGAAAAAATAACACATTAATAACAATGTGGATAAAGGCCATTTATTTCGTGAATACTAATCATCTGAGGTTTTTGTTCCCACTAACAGGCCTTAATGACATCAAAGATCTGTATTATCATGTACAAGAAGCGATACCGTTGCACGAACAGATATGCTACCGCCATATCAATGGTGTAGCTAGCAAGAAGTTGCATCGCACCCGTCCTGGTAAAGTATACATGTAACATCTGGAAAAGAACTAGCCTGAAATGTTTAATTGAACAGTGCGCACTCTCCAAAAAGTATGTAGATGATATCCTGCTGTTCATCCCAGAAGCAGCAGACATTTCCGAAATCCTCAAACAAACAAATGGAGCCGATTCAGACATCAAATTCACACTCGAGGAAGAGAAGGACGACAGTTTCTTTCAACGACATCAAATTCAAGCAAACGGGGATTTGCAACACTAGCCATATATATAAAATCCACTTTCACCAGATAATACATTCACTAAAACAACCAGGTATGCAAAATCACAAAAGAAACTTAGTAAACAACCTCGCGAACAGAATCAGGAAGATCTTCACTCCTGAACACCAAGAGTAAGTAGAAATTGGGCTACCTCAGGAAAATTTTGCTAATGAACAATACAGAGCAAGTTGTCGATGTCAACATACAGACCACAGCAGACGATACCGTCAAGCAGGTTTTTCTAAACTTAACACTTAGAGGCGACGTGCCAGCTTCCTCAATAATTGCACGGCGGCTAAATGAATGTAACTAAGGAGGACTTTCAGTGTTGAAGTTATTATGACATTTTTAAAAACAAAGAGAATCATGAGTTGGATGCAAAGATCAATTGCCAATTCTCTCCAAATAATTTATAGTCCACAAATTTTTTATGCATGTGCGGCTTAGCACATACCATGGATATTTGAAGAAGCAATTGATAAGCAGAATCCAGCAACATTTGCCACACAGAAATTGATTAACAAAGGCTTGACACCGTCAGAGAAAAATCAGCTATTTCTGATCATATATTAGCAACGTGGCACCCAGTCAATTCGACTAATTTCACAATTCTATAAACGAAATGAAAAATTATTATTTATTTATAGAAGCTATGTATGAACAACAAACACCTGACCTTAATATTCAAAGTTTCATCAACATGATACTCTTATCGGCTGGCCATCAAAAACAAAATTCAACAACAATTTACTAGTATCCAGGCAAGACCAAACGGGCCCTCGACTTGAATCAACAAACATTCAATCGGATTGTCAACAAACTGATGAGGAAATAACAGAGGCGCATACGGCGACAGAAGTTTCCAAACAATATGTGCGTTCAACACTGCAATCCACACTGGCGCTGTTCATGTGCAAAATACAAATTTTCGCAACAAGATTGAAACGATCCATTAAACTGGGAAAAATATCACTCGTACATGTAACAGTGAACATTGCGCACAAATAGTTAATTCTTAAGCCATCAAAACAATGACCAGATCTCAGACACAACTTGCAATACTGCAAGAATGACCTTTACAAACACACACACACACACACAAACAGAAACGCACACACACTTATCAATATGTAACCAGAAACAGAAGTAAAAGCGAATCCAGATTTGTTACTAATAACGTAATCAATGCAGAGACTCCAGAATGTATATAAATATGATTGTATGGCGATGATTAATATTCACAGAAATAAATGGCCTTTATCCACTTTTGTTATTAATATATTTATTCTTCCCTATTAAATATCTGTTAATTTTAAATAGCTTATGGGCATTATAAATATATATATATATATATATATATATATATATACATATATATATATATATATATATATATATATAGACAATACAATTAATTAATTGATTGCGATGGTGTTAACAAATCTTTAAATCAAGTTTGCAAGCTTGAAGTTAACGCAATCCCATTGAATTTAACCAGTCGTCGAACAACAACAAAATTACAATGGGCGCAACGCACGGACGCACGTTTCGATATAACATGAACATCATCAAAGAATTGCATATGACTGGTTGAGGATCAAACCACGTACATATATGGAAAGCAAACTTAGATAAGATTCTACCTAATGTTGTTCCTGTTCTATTCGCATTCACACCAACCATGCACACGCTTCCAGCCCGTGTCGTTGATTTTTTTCAGATCGATAATCGTACGATTATAATAATTATTATCATTGCTCATAAAATATTTAAGGAGTGCGTTCATGTTTGTAGAGTTAATTATCATAGCGTTCGACGTGATATTGTCTGTTTACTTTTCATGAATCAGGAAAAAGAGTGATTATTCAGATCCTTTAAAATGACAATTGGTGTTTGCCATTCGTCATTTGCGATTAACCGTAATTACTGTGCTTGAAAAAATTGTGTAACCAATCGCTTCTGTAAGTATCTTTGGATTTCCTTTATGTATCCCATGTGTGCAGCGTGGCTTTACTTCCACTGGTTGACGTTCTCACTGATCTCGTCGCTTCTCAAGCTTTCACGCTATTCTTCCTCCAGATGTTGTGATGTAATTGTGCAGATGCCCTTCACCGACAGAACATTCCACAAAGAGTTGTTTAAAATTCGGCAAACCCTAGTATTACAGCATTTTTGGCGGACACGGATAGCAAGAAAAATTTTAAAAACGGGACCAGTGAGAACCCATCAATAGTGAAACAATTAAATTCTACTCGTTAGTAATATAAAGAAGTCAACATTTTACTGGTATACGAATGCAATTAATTTCACCGAAATAGCAGTTTGTAGTTTCAAAGCAAAGAAAATTATTTTTCAATTTCAATTCTTTGTAAATCGAGGTTGTCTAAAATCATTATGAACCCATTACATGTATCGAATTTTGATGATGGCAAACCAATTGACTCTTATCATTTTAATGTTGACAGAAATTTTCATATAGAAATTCTTGTAAATTATTTAATTTTGCCATTTCAAATTTACGTTTAAGCAGATTTTTATTACGATATGCTACTGGTGATTCCTCATATGCTATGTAATACACTTTCATATTTCAAACACTTTATTACATTGAACATTTGCAGACACATGAAATTTAATTAATTAGGATTTTCTGAAATTTAGCATATCCGTGGAAACATTTATGTCCAAAATATAATTGTAAGCGCGAAATGCACGTGATCTGTGGGATGAAATTAAATGAACATTGCTTATTTAGGCAGGCGGTGATAACAATTTAACTATAATCAGGTTGCGGTCTTGGTAAAGCACCTGACAATTAATTGCCAAATGTCAGCGACAATTTTTCTGGCCAGTACATGTTCGATTTCCATTAAGGACGAAACCTGTCCACTAGATGATGGGCTTTACGGTATAAGGTATTGGTTTATGCGGCATATGTAGTAACAAAGTAGCGTCAGGTGCTTATATCGGATACTGACATAGACATGTATGGGATAGAACGTTTGTTAAACACGCCTAATTATGAGCATAGCAGGAATATATTTATTTGATACCACGCACATACAATTTGAACTGGCCAATATAGACGCCGGTATTTGTCGAAGACTGGTGCAACGCGGAATTGCAAATGCATACATCACGACGTTACAGAAGAAGAACGAGCGTGAGTTTCTCGAAACAGTTAGCTATGGGTGGCCCTTAAAAGGGCCTCAACAGCGTTCATCGGCAAATGCCACGAAAGTTATGTTTCTTGTAGTGTCTAGAAGTACTGCATTATCCGGTTTTTCGGCTGGTGTTCATTTGTGTGGATGCACCGGAATTAGTATAGTTGAATTGCTGTTCGAAGGCTAAAAATTGTCATGTTGAAGATCTGCATATTACCATTCGGATTCTTTATGCTAAAGAAATCGATGTAGATAAACAATTACGTTTGACTAGTTGTGCATCAACGAAGATTGGCGGGACTGAATACTAAGCGACAAGACGATACAGCGTAGTAAACGCTAGTCCAGAAATTGCCGTAGGTAGACCCTCCAGTGTAAGGGCGGCTTGCGAATACATGGCAAGCAGAGCAGAATTTGTAGACGTGTAACGGAGTGGTGCAATTTCACATGTTTATATATATATATATATATATATATATATATATATATATATATATATATATATATATATATATGTGTAATATGATATTGTTGTGTGTGCATGCGCAATCAGCACTCCATTGGTCAACAACAAATTTTTATTTTGATCTAATTGGTATAAAGTATAGAAATTTGAATTTCATTTTTGGCAATTTGTGGAAAAATTAATCTAGGCCGTTACAGAAGAACCGAAATATATCTATATACCTTGAATTTTATATATCATATAAGTATGTATGTATGAAAATTGATTTCAATGTATTTGTTCAGAAAACTGCATGCGCTTCAAACATTCGCTTTCCCTTAAATGATTCGTTGATAAACTATCGGTATTTATTAGAATTTAAAGATTTTAACAGTCCAAATAAGAGATTTGTTTTCTAAAATAGCACAGGCATTAAATTAGCAAAAAATCTATACAGAATGCATCATTACTGACATTCGATTTAGAATTGGCATGGTAAATTTAAGTTTAGTCATTTTGCACAGATTATATGTTTGCAACAATTTTTTGCATCAAATGCGGATATCTTGTCTATCCATTTTTAATATTTTTTCTATTATTTTGGAAAGAATAATTGTAATCTACCAAAGATTGCTTAATTTGATTTAAGTAATACGTTAACGTTGAGTTATATTGCTCGGTGTTGTCCGTCTTGTAGTTCATTATGCCGTCTTTTTAGTGCGGGACAATTAATAGCACTCGTAGGTCGGTAAAATCTTGAATCCTTTACATATCCAGTTGCACCGATTATTGGCTTTGATTGAAGTGTTCTCACTTGTACCTTCCTTTTGAAGCCCTCCATCAGCTGCTTCTCCTGGAATTGACGTTGGAACAAGATTTCCACTGAGATAATTTATCCGTTGAGGGAATCACAGTGGTGCTTGCATGTTATTCATATTAAATATGTTATATACACGTATATATATGATGGATATATAGATATTTATAAAAGATGTGGGAAGAACCCACATGGTTGCTTATATCAATATATGCATAACATATAGCGCGTGGAGGTATATATAAATGGATATTTATATATGATGTGGGTATAAAAAGAATAAATTTAAATAAAACAAAATATATTGCCAATATTATATGTATATAGTATATATATATATATGCTATATATATATATATATTTCTAATTAGGAAGAAAAAACACATTATTAACAAAATGGATAAAGACCATTTATTTCGTGAATGCTAATCATCGCTCTACAATCATTATTTATATACATTCTGGGTTTTCAATTGATTATGCTAGTGGTAACAAATATGACTCGCTTTTACTTTAATTTCTTGTTTTGGCTGGTTGGTAGAGTGTGTATGCGTTTATGTTTGTTGTGTACATGTTTGCATGTAAAGGTCATTCTCCTGATTGCAAAGTGATGTCTGAGATCTGGTCATTATGTTTTGATGGCTTGAGAATTAACCATTTGTGCGCATTGTTCGCTGTTACATGTACGAGTGCTATTTTCCCAGTGTAGTTTATCGTTTCACCTTGTTGAGCATCTGACCTTAATATTCAAAAGTTTCATCAACATGATATTCTAATCGACTGGTCAAGAATAACAAAATTCAACAACAATCAACTATTATACAGCAAGACACAGCAGGCTCTCGTCTTGAATCAACAAATATTCAATCGGATTGGCGACAAACTGAAGAGGAAATAACAGAGGCGCATACGGTGACACAAGTTTCCAAGCAATATGAGCGTTCAACACCGCAATCCACACTGGCGCTGTACCATGTGCAGAACAAAAAGTTGCGAAACAAGGCGAAACGATAAACTACATTGGGAAAAAAAGCACTCGTACATGTAACAGCGAACAATGCGCACAAATGGTTAATTCTCGAGCACTCAAAACAATAATGAACAGATCTCAAACATCACTTTGCAATACTGCGAGAATGACCTTTACATGCAAACAGGCACACACACAAACATAAACGCATACACGCTTACCAACCAGCCAAAACAAGTAATTGAAGTGAAAGCGAGTCAGATTTGTTCCCACTAGCATAATCAATTGAAAACCCAGAATGTATATAAATGAATGATCGTAGAGCGATGATTGGTAGTCACGAAATAAATGACCTTTATCCACTTTGTTATTAATGTGTTCTTTCTTCCTAATCAGAAATACACTGTATATATATACTTAGATATATATATGGTTTGGACACAAGTATTTAGATGGAAAATAAATTTATACAGGATATGAGTATAAATGTTTATTTGGTTGAGATATTATTCGTTAGTGTAGGCTCCGTATACCGTCTTATCCAAACGATAGAATAATACCATACTATTTCAACAAACCTATTAACCTCTCTTTATATATATGACCTATTTTGAACAGGATGGGATTAAGAAAACCGGGGAATTTGAGGATTATTGCACTATTAAAATAAAAGAAATTTTGTCGATCCTTCTACGCGTCCGAAACAGCAATTTAAATATTGAGACATCGTGAATAAGCGTGTATGTCAATCCATAGGGTTTGCTTATAGTTATTCTATAAATTTCACTTTAGTAGAGTGCACATATGTGTGCGGGGCGGGATGACATGTATAAATTTGGGTATACATTTGAGTAGAAGAGATTAGGTATGAAGACCGGATATAAAGCAGATAATAAAAAAGAATTTAGGAATTAAAACACGACACTAGTTTTTTTATTTTATAAAATATTGGACATTCAATGTTAAAAACTGCCGAAATATTGTTTTTTTTACTAAAATGCATGATGCGTCCACCTATATTGGATGGTCCATGTACTCGTATGTCGTCTGTGTTTATTATCAGCGTATCGTCCAGACGAGACTTAATTATGCCTAATTCTGCAGTTAAATTATTCCTTTGAGAAGTCAGTCCGATCGACGTTTCTAACCCAGACAGCCATTTTAAATGTACCACATATGCTTTATTTTTTACTCAATTATATATAGAATTTTGCTCGCATAACGAGCATCGATATAATAAAACAAATCTGGCAAATATTAATTAATTTATGTTCACTTCAGCTCGAAGTCTGCTTTTATCATTGGAGCTGAGTGCTTCATCTTATACGGGCGCTTCTGAGAGGAATTTCTGTTGAAATAATGTCTGCCCTAGATAAGACTCTTTGTTCATTATTTGTCTTAAAGGTGCCTATTGCCACAATGCAATTATGATTTCTACTTTGAATAGTTAAATACTAAAAATTTTTAATGGAAAAATTATTTAATCTTATGCATTCTTAAGCTATCTGCTGCACAGGAAAAGTGTTTCCAAATATTTACATAGATTGGCTTAGTTTATAAATGAATATAATTTGATTTGTCCATTACTGGAACAATATATATTCGTAAAGAGAGCAAAAGATATTTTTTGTTTAAAGCTAAAGCATTTTTCGGTTTAGTTTGTATAATGTGTTTGAACGTGCTCAAAGTTCACCGCCTCAGCACATGATTACATTCAATTATTAAGGTAAATTATGGGGTAATCAAAATCGTGTGTAAATGGACTTGTAAAAGTTGCACCTATCTCTGAACCAATAAGTGACACTCTATGTGCAAATCTTTATATCACCTGGCGTATTGCTTGTATTTTTTGTCAAACTGCAAGTACGAAGAGTTGAATCATGGTAGTTGAGTTTGTTAATCATTTTTAAAATTGCTAATTTAGCGTGTATGATTTTTAGTGAAATATTAAACTAATATTAGCCTTGATGTTAAAGGTATGAATTTATAATATAACCAATCTCTTTAATTATTTAATTGTAGAAAGTAAATTGTAGTCGTGGTGCAGCAAATCTGTTATATCAGAATGCAAAACTAGCTTTATACATTGAAATTGCTCCTTTTTGGCACTAAGAAGCATGGAAAATATGATCATGCTTATATAAATAATATTAAGGATCATCAATGATGCAGTAACTACTGCAATTTGCAATATTAATAATGAAAATCAATAAAGAATTCCGACACGTATTCGGGCGAAATGCACGTCGTTTTATGCACGTTTCTCTAATTCTTGCCTTCATACACTGACACACAATAGCGAACAAATAACTGTACATTTTTAACCGACAGAATAAATTACCATTTGTTCACCCCTTTTGTGATAGAATATAAAAACTCACAGGATTTTCTTGTATTGAATAATATTCTAAACAGCTTGTTTGCAAGTTTTAGTCGTAAGTAATAATAATATGCCAACAATTCAGCGTTGTGTACTGAAATCCATTGAAATTAGCTATTTATAAATCGGCTGGTTTTTCGAACTCAATGATTCGAGTAGTTATTAGTTTTGAGTAGTGTATCATTATTGCTTTTTAGATTGGCGACAGTAGGAATTTGATATTGATAAGTTTTTTTGCAATACTCCTTTTTTAATGTGAAATTGAGGCTGCTAAACAGAAGACTAACGACAGTATTTCAATCAAATATATCTCTTAGATAAACTAGGAAAAATTTAACACACATACACGCATAGGATATGTATTTTAGTAATTTAGAAGAGCTATAACTAGAATGAAAGTTCAATTTCGTTTCTGTTTGAGCCAAATTGTTCTTCTTTTCTTTATATTTCACTTTGTCTCGCCAGATTTTTTTCGTGTTCTTTATACATTTAAATGTGCCGCTGATATGCAATCCGCTAGCTTCAATTGTAACACAGATTAAAATTGCAAATAATTGTTACTCTATATTCTGTGTATAATATCCGTCAGCAAGCTTCAGTTTTTTGTGATAAATGTCGGGATTACGTGTGTATTGCCCAGGAAATTTCAATTTTTTGTGAAAAATTTTTATTAGATAAACATAGAACCAAATCACGCCTTTAAGATATAAATATAAAATAAGTCCATTTATAAAAAAAATTACTTTTACATTTTTTGACATCTCATTGATCGCATTTAACAAATATAAAAAGAGATAAAGTTGGAATATTTCATTTTAATAATCAGCCTGAAGAGAGGTCTTGGAAACGCAAAATATATCATTTACATTAAAAAAATCTAAATAACTACAATAATTGATCGCGCGGGTGGTGGTAACATTTCTTAAATAAAATGTGCGAGCTTGAAGTAATTACCAATCCCATTGTATTTAACCAGTCATCGAACGACATAACAAAACTATCGCCAGCCGCAACGCACTGACGCGTTTCGATCTTCCATGATAAGCATCAGAGCACGAAGGAAAACTGACTATCGAGGATCAAACCGCATTGAATATATATGGAAATTAAATTTAGATATGCGGCTCTCACCTCTAGCAGTCTTGCATACATTGAACTTGACTGGAAATGTCGGCTGCACAATTTCTATGCAGTCACGAACATTAACTGTTTGCAGCTTTCACCACATATACATATATAGGCAATACAATTTAACAATAATTGATTGCGCGGGTGGTGGTAACAATTCATTAAATCAAGTTTGCCAGCTTGAAATAAATACCAATCTTATTGTATTTTACCAGTCGTCGAACAACATAACAAAACTACCGCCAGCCACAACGCACTGACGCGTTTCGACCTTCCATGATCATCATCAGAGTACGACGGCAAACTGACTATCGAGGATCAAACCGCATTGAATATATATGGAAATCAAATTTAGGTATGCGGCTCTCACCTCTAGCAGTCTCGCATACATTGAACTTGACTGGAAATGTCGGCTGCACAATTTCTATGCAGTCACGAACATTAAGTGTTTGCAGCTTTAGCCACATATAAATCTATAGGCAATACAATTTAACAATAATTGATTGCGCGGGTGGTGGTAACAATTCTTTAAATCAAGTTTGAGTGCTTGAATTAAACACCAATCCCATTGTATTTAACCAGTCGTTGAACTACATTTTGTCATTGTGTTTCCAATTCATTGATAATTTCCAATATTTAGTCAATGTATGTTATTTTGTTTCGTAAGGGAGCAGTTTTTTAGCTACAAGTCATGGAGAAATAACTACAAGTTAATAAAATTAATTTATTATTAATAGTATAGTAAAAGTTTATAATGAGGGTTAATTTATGAATTATACGCGTCATTCGATGTATGTTGCCTGCTTTATTCGGAAATACTTGTGGTTTTTAAATTTTGCTTGTACTATAAAAATAAAGTTTCAACACTTATTCTAACTCAGAAATTTGACTCGAATCTTGGAAAACCATATTTAAATGTCACTTTCATGCACTGAGAAAGTCCACGCAGAATTAATCTCTTGCCATATTGCAGTTTTATCTATGTCATCTATTTATTAATAAAGCAGTTATTTAAAACATTGCATTCGGAAACTAAAATCTGTTTTTTTTAAAGAAGCAGTCAGTCGGGCTTATCTTTATGATCTAGATTTATCGAGGCCATTTACTATAAAAATATGCTCGGTTTCAATCCATATATTTAATTCCAAAAAAAAATGAAACCAAACATTCAAATTAGCCGAATAGTCTAAAATTTGTAGCACGTTATAAGCCACAAACCATTTTAAATTTATTCTTATCGGTAACACAAAGCCTGGTACACTTAAAGTTAGTAATCACGACAAGTAATTAAGTCGTTTCTCGAAAAAGGAAAATTGAGAATGACCAGGAATAGTTATATTAGAATTAATCTGTATATGTTATTGCATTTTTATTTTGTTTTGACATTTAAATTCAACTTTTTAAACTGTAGCGGAATGTTGGCAT
The DNA here is from genome assembly GCA_029291075.1 of Eudiplozoon nipponicum. Lineage (NCBI taxonomy): Eukaryota > Metazoa > Platyhelminthes > Monogenea > Mazocraeidea > Diplozoidae > Eudiplozoon > Eudiplozoon nipponicum. The sequence goes on from JAQBSW010010080.1 coordinate 20,395, forward strand.
TTTATCTAAGCGTGATATACTTTGTTTTTTTTTAAGATTTTAATCTCTGTTTGTTCTAGGAGTATTTTTTGTAAATGCATTAGCGTTTGCATCTGAGTGTTCCCAAACTATTCAACTGAATTGTTTACTTCTGTTTTTTGTATATGGTGCGACTGGTATCATATGAATGCATTACATTTAAAAAAAACTTTATATTAATATATATTAGTTTTCATGATGTCAACTAATCGATTGAACCGGTCAGATCATTATTTGGAACTCGTCAAATACATTCTAGAATGTCAAGCGATCGACATTAAGCCAGTTTTAGGAAATTCAGGGAAGTAATTGATGCGTTTCTAATAAGGCTGAAACTGATATACTCAAATGAATTGCTACCTTAAGCAATTTTTGGATTCTACTGACTATATATATATATATATATATATATATATATATATATAAGCTTTTAAATTGAATAGCGAACCAAACGGAAAATTAAAATAATATGAATGAAAGAGACAAATGACAAAACGTTCGTTCAGTTCTTTTCAGCATATTTAATTCATATAACTCCGCATATACATTTCTGCTTGCATAAATGTGGTTGCGGGTTTTTTAAACGATGTATTCGCTTTTCACAAAGACATTTATATTACAATTTACATCGATTCTCGTCGAAAATATCGTAAATAAAATATCTTAATTAGCCTACAAAAGTGATTCGATGTCCAGTACATCTCAACTGAAAAATAATGTTTTTTGCTGTCAATTTACACATTTGTACTGCCTTTCATAATATCCTCAGTTTAGAAGCGTTGCATTTCTTGTGAGGCACAGTCTCCAGTAAAAAATATGTTGCGTTTTGTATACAATAACAAAACACCCCGTCTCAATGTTTCAAAATCAATAACCTCATCTAAAAGGAACAAAATCAGACATCTACCAATGCGACATCAAATCAAATAATCTCTACTTTTGCACAGAATTTCATATTTACATGTGTATTTGTAGCAGTATCTTCGTCCATACGAAGGTGTGTGCGTCTGACTGCTTGTACGTGTTTGCATTTCTGTTTTAAAGCGGGCATAAAAAAGTTGCACCAATATCAGTGTGAAATTGTTGTGTGAATAAAACGTGTCATAAATAAGCCATGTGTCATTTCATAATCTTGATCGGTTAAAACGTGGCAATTTTTGAACGACATGATAACTCCAGCAGGAGTCGCGATGTTACGAATACGTTAGCAAATATGCAAGTATATATTAGGTGTTGCTAACCTAGTAACAAATTAGTTCAGTTCTGACCAGAAGGATAAACCAAAGGCAGCATGAACGGAAAGTATAATCTCATGCACATTCGTTTCGTGCTTACTGGCGACACATCAGTAGGAGCCGGTATTACGTCCTTTAACCACTATATATATTCGGTAGAAGAATGTGGAATAATAGGACGGTACAATGTTAGCTTCACTATTACAGGTTTACACATTCGTCTGGGAGATTGTACCGTCCTATTATTCCACATTCTTCTACCAAATATAGTGGTTAAAGGGCGTAATACCGGCTCCTACTGATGAGTCGCCAGTAAGCACGAAACGAATGTGCATGAGATTATACTTTCCGTTCATTCTGCCTTTGGTTTATCCTTCTGGTCACAACTGAACTAATTTGTTACTAGGTTCGCAAAACCTAATACATACTTGCATATATATTAGATCTTCGCAACAAAACAGTATTTAACTGTAATATATTGAATTGAATGATGTCATGCTTACCGCGAAATTTGATAACTGATATCGATGAAGGCCAGAGTGTATGGTTTAACTGGAGTAACAGGTGTTCGGAAATTGTTGTAATTCTCAATTTGGGTGAACTTTAGCATAAATTTATATCCATCAGGTTGGTATCATGTACCGATTTGGAAACCATAGTGTTAGTATCCGGTACTCATCGATTTCAAAAAAGGTATCAGTTACTAACACAATAGCCATAGTGTTAGTATCCTTTACAGACTCGATATATATATATTACATAGTGTGAGTTAGCATTGAAGTCGTATTGTCGTTGACTTTAGATTATGTTAGCTTCACTATTACAGGTTTACACATTCGTCTAGGAGATTGTACCGTCCTATTATTCCAAATTCTTCTACCGAATATATAGTGGTTAAAGGGCGTAATACCGGCTCCTACTGATGAGTCGCCAGTAAGCACGAAACGAATGTGCATGAGATTATACTTTCCGTTCATGCTGCCTTTGGTTTATCCTTCTGGTCACAACTGAACTAATTTGTTACTAGGTTCGCAAAACCTAATACATACTTACTTATATATTAGGTCTTGGCAACAAACAGTATTTAACTGATATATATCGAATTGAATGATGTCATGCTAACCGCGAAATGTGATAACTGATATCGATGAAGGCCAGAGTGTATGGTTTAACTGGAGTAACAGGTGTTCGGAAATTGTTGTAATTCTCAATTTGGGTGAAAATTAGCATAAATTTATATCCATCAGGTTGGTATCATGTACCGACTCGGAAACCATAGTGTTAGTATCCGGTACTCATCGTTTTAAAAAAAGGTATCAGTTACTAACACAATAGCCATAGTGTTAGTATCCTTTACAGACTCGGTATATATATTATATAGTGAGAGTTAGCATTGAAGTCGTATTGTCGTTGACTTCAGATTATGTTAGCTTCACTATTACTGGTTTACACATTCGTCTAGGAGATTGTACCGTCCTATTATTCCACATTCTTTGACCAAATATACAGTGGTTAAAGGGCGTAATACCGGCTCCTACTGATGAGTCGCCAGTAAGCACGAAACGAATGTGCATGAGATTATACTTTCCGTTCATGCTGCCTTTGGTTTATCCTTCTGGTCACAACTGAACTAATTTGTTACTAGGTTCGCAAAACCTAATACATACTTGCATATATATTTGTTCTTCGCAACAAACAGTATTTAACTGTAATATATTGAATTGAATGATGTCATGCTTACCGCGTAATGTGAAAACTGATATCGATGAAGTCCAGAGTGTATGGTTTAACTGGAGTAACAGGTGTTCGGAAATTGTTGTAATTCTCAATTTGGGGGAACTTTAGCATAAATTTATATCCATCAGGTTGGTATCATGTACCGACTCGGAAACCATAGTGTTAGTATCCGGTACTCATCGATTTCAAAAAAGGTATCAGTTACAAACACAATAGCCATAGTGTTAGTATCCTTTACAGACTCGGTATATATATTATATAGTGTGAGTTAGCATTGAAGTCGCATTGTCGTTGACTTTAGATGATGTTAGCTTCACTATTACAGGTTCACACATTCGTCTAGGAGATTGTACCGTCCTATTATTCCACATTCTTCTACCAAATATATAGTGGTTAAAGGGCGTATTACCGGCTCCTACTGATGAGTCGCCAGTAAGCACGAAACGAATGTGCATGAGATTATACTTTCCGTTCATGCTGCCTTTGGTTTATCCTTCTGGTCACAACTGAACTAATTTGTTACTAGGTTCGCAAAACCTAATACATACTTGCATATATATTAGTTCTTCCCAACAAACAGTATTTAACTGTAATATATTGAATTGAATGATGTCATGCTTACCGCGAAATGTGATACCTGATATCGATGAAGGCCAGAGTGTATGGTTTAACTGGAGTAACAGGTGTTCGGAAATTGTTGTAATTCTCAATTTGGGTGAACTTTTAGGATAAATTTATATCCATCAGGTTGGTATCATGTACCGACTCGGAAACCATAGTGTTAGTATCCGGTACTCATCGATTTCAAAAAAGGTATCAGTTACTAACACAATAGCCATAGTGTTAGTATCCTTTACAGACTCAGTATATATATTATATAGTGTGAGTTAGCATTGAAGTCGCATTGTCGTTGACTTTAGATGATGTTAGCTTCACTATTACAGGTTTACACGTTCGTCTAGGAGATTGTACCGTCCTATTATTCCACATTCTTCTACCAAATATACAGTGGTTAAACGGCGTAATACCGGCTCCTACTGATGAGTCGCCAGTAAGCACGAAACGAATGTGCATGACATTATACTTTCCGTTCATGCTGCCTTTGGTTTATCCTTCTGGTCAAAACTGAACTAATTTGTTACTAGGGTCGCAAAACCTAATACATACTTGCTTATGTTTTAGTTCTTCGCAACAAACAGTATTTAGCTGTAATATATTGAATTGATGATGTCATGCTTACCGCGAAATGTGATAACTGATATCGCTGAAGGCCAGAGTGTAGGGCTTAACTGGAGTAACAGGTGTTCGGAAATTGTTGTAATTCTCAATTTGAGTGAACTTTAGCATAAATTTATATCCATCAGGTTGGTAGCATGTACCGACACGGAAACCATAGTGTTAGTATCCGGTTCTCATCGATTTCAAAAAAGGTATCAGTTACTAACACAATAGACATAGTGTTAGTATCCTTTACAGACTCGATATATATATTATATAGTGTGAGTTAGCATTGAAGTCGCATTGTCCTTGACTTTAGATTATGTTAGCTTCACTATTACAGGTTTACACATTCGTCTAGGAGATTGTACCGTCCTATTATTCCACATTCTTCTACCAAATATACAGTAAATAAAAGGCGTTATACCGGCTCCTACTGATGAGTCGCCAGTAAGCACGAAACGAATGTGCATGAGATTATACTTTCCGTTCATGCTGCCTTTGGTTTATCCTTCTGGTCACAACTGAACTAATTTGTTACTAGGTTCGCAAAACCTAATACATACTTGCATATATATTAGTTCTTCGCAACAAACAGTATTTAACTGTAATATATTGAATTGAATGATGTCATGCTTACCGCGTAATGTGATAACTGATATCGATGAAGGCCAGAGTGTATGGTTTAACTGGAGTAACAGGTGTTCGGAAATTGTTGTAATTCTCAATTTGGGTGAACTTTAGCATAAATTTATATCCATCAGGTTGGTATCATGTACCGACTCGGAAACCATAGTGTTAGTATCCGGTACTCATCGATTTCAAAAAAGTTATCAGTTACTAACACAATAGCCATAGTGTTAGTATCCTTTACAGACTCGGTATATATATTATATAGTGTGAGTTAGCATTGAAGTCGTATTGTCGTTGACTTTAGTTTATGTTAGCTTCACTATTACAGGTTTACACATTCGTCTAGGAGATTGTACCGTCCTATTATTCCACATTCTTCTACCAAATATATAGTGGTTAAAGGGCGTAATACCGGCTCCTACTGATTAGTCGCCAGTAAGGACGAAACGAATGTGCATGAGATTATACTTTCCGTTCATGCTGCCTTTGGTTTATCCTTCTGTTCACAACTGAACTAATTTGTTACTAGGTTCGCAACACCTAATAAATACTTGCATATAAATTAGCTCTCCGCAACAAACAGTATTTAACTGTAATATATTGAATTGAATGATGTCATGCTTACCGCGAAATGTGATAACTGATATCCATGAAGGCCAGAGTGTATGGTTTAAC
>JAQBSW010010081.1:0-25904 GCA_029291075.1 Eudiplozoon nipponicum
CGGGTGGTGATAACAATTTTTATAATCAAGGTTGCGGTCTTGATATAAACACCTGACCCATTAATTACTTACATATGTCAGTATAAACTAAGAATTGTATAGTGTAGTATAGGCAATTCATCCAGTAGACCGGTTTCGTCCTTATTGGGAACTCGTCAAGTACTGGCCAGAATTCACCGCGGACAGGATACGAACCTGGGCACGTCTGCTTACGGAATCTGGTGCTCTGACCGGCAGGGATAGCTCGAGTGGTTAGAGCACCAGATTCGAAGCGAGTGCTCCAGGTCTATATCCTGTCCGCGGCAAATTCTGGCCAGCATGATGAGTTCCTAACTAGGACGGGTCTACTAGATGAATTGCCTATACTCACTATACAATTCTTAGTTTATACTGACATATGTAAGTAATGAGGTCAGGTGTTTTTCAAACTGCAGCCTTGATTATAATAATATCATATTCTTATTTTTGTTAAGAAAAGACTTCAATTACTTTTATTGATAGGTTCTCATTTAATAGGTAAATCCTAAAGCAAATTTGTTTCTATTAATGTATTTCTAAGGGCACATAAATATTTATATAGTTATCAAAATCAAAAAAGAAAAATATAAATTTTATATAGCAGAAACAGTTTTGAAAGATTTTAATTAAAAAATCCTTTCTATCTATTTTTAATATAAAATACATTAACCTGAAATCTACAGATATTTGATAATTTTGAGAATGAAAATATTTAAATAATAGTTTTAGCTTAAGATTTAAACCAAATAACAATGAATTCAAAATTAATTATATAAAATTAATCTTTAAAATTATTAATGGAGATTATTTTTCTTTTTTGATATTTTTTATATTCACATTTATTGATGAGCAATAGTGACTTTTTCTGTATAAAATTTTACTCGTTGTCCCTTTTACTCTTAAATTAATAACTGTATAGGTTCCCTAAAAAATTCAAAAAGTTTAAATCTAATTCCTTTTATTTCATCGAAATTATAGATTGAGATAATTTTCCGTTCTATCCAAACTTAACAGCGGAATATTGAAGCCTTGCACGCATATTTACCAGATATTTCCTTAATAAATGCAATAACAAAAACGAGTTAGCAATTTATGAAACAGTTTGGATAAAAAATTGCGAAAAGTTTTATGCGTGCCTAGGCAGTAGGCATGAATTGGAGATGATAAATGCAAATCATTCGGCGATCTCATTTCCACATTATCTTCGCGTTTTTTATCTATAAGTTTTGCATTTAAAAAAATCTTTAGATATGTTCGTTTGAAGATATATAGAAAAATTTAGAAATTATGTTCCTTTATATCTGAAAAATTAATTATTTTCTATGCTCATGGAAATTGAACTATAAATCTGAAATAACCTCATATTGGGTATTATGCTTACACAGCTAGCCTTAATTAAAAATGAAAAGCGCTATGTAGGCATGTTAGAGTTTACCTGACCAATGTACGTTTGTCTACAAATGTAAGTACAACACCAATCATATTTTGCCAACAACAATTTCACATTCGCCCCGACAAGTGTCAATTTTAACAGTTAGATAATGTTAGGTGGCAGAGAGCTAATAGACATATGCAACAATGTATTGGGTGTTGCGCACCTAATAAAAAATTAGTGCAATTATGACCAGAAGGATAAATCAAAGACAGCATGAACGGAAACTATATACTCGTGCACATTTATTTCGCCAGTAAGTGCGAAACGAATGTGCACGAGATTATATTTTCGGTTCGTGCTCTCTTTGGTATTTCTTTCTGGTCATAACTGAAATAATTTGTTACTAGGTGCGCAACACCTAATACATAATTGCATATAAGTGTCAATTTTATTTAGGTCAAGGCTGCAATCTTGATGTAATCAACAGTCCCATTATGTAAATAAATTCGTCAGTATAAACTAAGCGTGTATAATGTCGAATCTGCAAGCGGTAATTTTACCTGCTACAGCACATGAAAATAAATGATTGCATACTGGTACCACTTATTTTTGTATAATAATATTTAGTTTTATTTCTTCTATTTGAAATTGCTTGATTAATGTATTTATTTTATGTCAATACTTTATTCATTGACGTTTGTTATGTATTCTGACATATGCTTGTTAATAATGACATATCGTGTAAAATTAAATATATTTTGTCTTTTTAATATCGTCATATATATCCTCAAGAATGCGTTTCGTGCGTGAATTTTATGAGCACATTAATTTATTATTTGCATACATTGATATAATTAGCGGCCTATAAAAGGTTATGAGATGCATTTCTAGATTAGATTATTAAAGTTGGTCACCTTGCCTCGATTACCTAGACAAATGCGCCTTACGCACAAAAACAAAGCAAAATATTTTTTTTTAATTGTGAGGTCAATACGTATTATTAAAGCGAATATAAAAAAAACTAGGATTCTGTTAAGCTTTGCAGTTGTCGAATTTGGAAGGGAAATTGTACATTCACCCAACTGGAATAAGCGATATAACCGACAAGAAAATAAATCAGTCTATCTGAACATCCCATTTAGGGATATGCTGTTTACCGAATAGCATTAAAAGGAAATTTAAGAAACATTAACACGCTAATTTAATGCAGCTAAAATACGAATGTTATATAAGGCAACGCACCTGACATCACCAGCAATCAAAGAAAAGCAGGCGTTAATGTAGAAATCAAATATAATTTATCAATATACACACGCAAGTTGGCGATTAACTTACGTAGGACTATCGACAAGACGGTAATTTACTATAATGAGAGAACATTGCACATTTAACACCTGTCTTAAGTCAGATGGTGAATAGAAGTCTGCGATTGTGCAACACAATGTTGAAACTTTACACGTATGTTCTCCAGATATAGGAATTAAGATAATTACTAAACGCAATAACAGAAGGGATTTAACCACATGCTAAGCTTTATGGATAAAAAACTTGCAACCGGATTTGTGCAAGCAGTAAATGCCTGTTCAGTCATTGATCTTGGACTGGTGGTGATGCACGCAATTGTTTGTTTGTTTCCCTTATTTTACAACCTCTTCATGTTTACACGTTTCTATCTTGTTTCGCCTTTAAATTTACATATAAAGAGGTGTTCATTTGTACATATTTGAGTATAATATGGGAATGAAACGTTTATTGTATCTGATAAAATTTGTTTTACTTTTTGCACATAGAAATGGTACTATGAATTTTATTAAGGCCCGAGTCCAAAATTATATATATATATATATATATATATATATATATATATATATATATATATATATATATATATATATATATATGTATGTATGTATATATATATGGGAATTTATATAATATTCGAGAAATAGAGTTATGCATAGGATCAAGTAAAGATCATTATTTTACATATTAAAAAATGCTTTTGCATAGTGGATTACAGGTAAACATGCGGCCTAATCAACAGGAACAAATAAAAATATACTTCCGCATAACACTCGATGGGCTACCAGAGTTCGACACAGACTGCTGTTCATGTAACTGCAAGGAATCTACTTTTTTTCCAGTAAAGGAAATATTGCCAGTCATCGTTCTCATAAATATTTGCGCTACGAAGTATGTGCTGGCGTGAAATTGATTAAAATCTCGGAATAGTTTGTTGTCAACCAATAACGTAAATCATGTCCGAAATTACACTGGATATGCCAAAATTTGTTAAGTGCAAATTAAGTTTAAAAGATTACTCTGCTATTTTATATTAGGCGTTTACTGGCAAATATTTAACGACGTAAAACGACTTAAATAACCCTTTTGAATGCTTGGAAGAGAGAATTTGTATGCTAATATGTTAAAGATTCTCGGTTGAAAAGTAATAAAATACTTACATTAATGTGTTAAGCAATTATTGATAAATTTAAACCACCTTGACTGATTGAAACGAATATTATTAAAAAAGAAATTATTCGTTTAATTTCTAGAACTTTCTTTGTTTAAATACTTCGTGCTCTTGTATTGTGCGTAATTCGAGGCTGACTCTATTCAGAAACTGCCTGGCGTGATTTTTTTAGCAAGCTTCATTTGCCATTTTAATTCTATGTTCGGATTTACAAATTTTGATCTTCTTAAAACGAGTTGGCGTTTTTTAATTGTGCAGATTGGGAGCGTTCAGGAACAGGTAATTTATTAACTCGGTTTTCGCGTTTAATCTCTTTCCTGGTTGTATACTCGGGTGTAGAGCTGCATAAGAAGAACAAGTCCTTCGCCTATTACTAGATTAATGAAAAATACATATTAAAGTGTGGTAATCATGAAGGCTACCCTTAAACTAGGGGACACCAATAATTTGGTTCTTACCAGACTCCAATAGATACACTAAGACTGAATCTGAATTGGCGTCTATGTGGCTCTCATTAACTAATATGGCTGGAGCCTTTACTTTTGGAATTGAATTATACCAAATTGGACGAGGCGCATATAGCGATCTGGTATAATGGGAACTGTCCTTCTAATGACGCGCGCTTCTTGTACTTACAGATGCACCAACGCGAGGACCAGGCACTTTACCCCTGAACCAATAAAAGTTTAAAGCGGTATTCTTTTGATCAATTGTCAATACGCGCACAAAAATTGATGACCCAGATAATAATTACTCTCAAGGTTAGATTCCGTTTGTGGCGGAGAACTAATATGTATGCAATTGTGTATTATGTGTTGCGCACCTAGTAACAAATTAATTTAAATATGACGAAAAGGTTTAGCTAGAGACAGCATGAACGGTTAGTATAATCTCGTGCACATTTATTTCATGCTTTCTTCTGGAGGAACAGGTGTTCAGATATATTTGTAATTCCCAATTTTGGTGAACTCTTGCAGGCATTGAAATCTATCGTATTGGTACCATGTACCACCTCAGCAACCATACTATTAGTACCATGGTATCAAAAAGGTAAATTACTGAGCAGCCATGCCTAATATAGCAAAGCATATAATTTAGTTATTCGCGAGGACAAATTTATAAAAGTCATATATTAAAAATGTCAACGTCACTTTTTTTATTAACATCAGAAACATGAAACAAACTCAATCTGAAAGATAATAAATGCGAAGAAATTACGCAACACTTAAATGCAGCAAATTTTTTTGTTTTTAGTTAATAACAAATATTTTTGGTAAATTTTGTTCTGATGAAGAAAAATTAACGATAAAATTAACAAAACATTTTGGGCCAATAACTGATAATAAAAACCTTTCTTGCTTCAGTTGGCTTTTTAAATATATTGGAATATTGCGCGAACTATTCACTAGGCAAAAAAATGACAAAGACAAATGCAACACCTGTTCACTGTCGAGTTTATTAGTAAACGCGTACATAGCTGTATTTACCGACAATTTGTAATAGACCATAATAAATACATATTTTAATGGTCAGTGCAATAAAAGTGTTTTAAGACAAAGTGTTCTACGTTTTATTTTGAACGATAAGTGAATTGAATTTTAATATGCTAAAAATACAATATAAATAGGGATTATAAAACATGAGTGTCACAGTTGATTCAAAAATATACAAATGAGTGCAATTTTGCAGATTTTATACAGAATTATGGGATTATATAACATGAGTGTCACAGTTGGTTCAAAAATATAGGAATGAGTGCAATTTTGCAGATTTTATACAGAATTAGGGGATTATATAACATGAGTGTCACTGTTGGTTCAAAAATATAGGAATGAGTGCAATTTTGCAGATTTTTTACAGAATTATGGGCAGTAGCTAAATTTTCGGCCACGTCTCGCGCATCCGTTAGCCTGATGTGGCCCTGTGCAAGAATGGATATTTTTGACGAGGTGAGACAAATTTGATAATGCTCCGTCATGGGATTGTGAGGCAGTCCTCAGTTGAAGGCTGTAAGTTTTCTTGCGACAGAAACCTCGGACCACGCTGTGGCAATCAACTGTATTAGGCAAAATAATCTGAAAATATTTCTAATTTAAAACATTTCCATTTTTAAGAGTGCTGGCACGTCAATTCTCGGCTTTCCAACAATCGACATTTCACAATTTAGAATACATTTAACAAGTGAATTGTACGCCAACTGTCTTGTTACTTAATTAATTAGAAACAAAGTTGTTTTGAAAATCATTAGAATTTTAATGTTATCATCCAAACTATTCACTACAAAGTTAACGGAAATGTTTTTTTTTAAATCAAATTCTTTTCTATTTGAATTATTGATTTATCACAAATACTGGCCGTTATCGCAGATTAAAGCATATCAATATTAACTACATTTGCTATGATGTCAAGTCAACAATCTTGGTATATATGTAAAAAAAGAATCGAGCCTGATGAATTTTGGATTTTGATAGCACACAATGTATGGTCTGAGACATTGTTCAACGGTGTGGTTGACAACGAATAAATTCAACTCGGAGAGGGTATCGGAATCGAATATATATATATATATATATATATATATATATATATATATATATATATATATATATCCATTGTAGCTGTTGGTCATTTCGCTCGAATAACTAATTAAAAAAAGGATATTTAAAGTAGAGCTGTAACTTATTAAATAAAGGAAATTTCTTGAAAACGATCGATGTTTTTATCTATTTCATATACTTTCCTGTAATTATTGTTGCCAATGTTGCTAATCAGTTACCTTTTATTCATTGTTATTTATAAAGCTATACACGACAGAGCATTATTTATTAGAAAATGTAGTCTGCAGCCAATATATGAGGGAAAAAGTATTAGTTTTGTTTTGCTATATACAGGTATCAATGATTTTTTTCTAGGAGTATCATGTGTATTAATTCAAGTGACAATTTCAATTTTTCAGATAATTATGAAATAGGAACGTACATTTACTTATAGAGGTGATATTTTGTAACTCTCACGGTTATCGGTCAATGTTAGTAAAAAAATTGCAGCATAATAAAATTTTAAAATGTAACGAATGCGGTATTTACACGTCATATATCCCATAAAAATATTATTTCACACTTGGGAATTAATTGTTTGTAAGCACCACAGAAATAAAGAAGACGATTATGATAAGGTCGACATGACTTCATCCAATAACAAACTAGTCAGTTTATAGAACCTCTGTTGACTTTAAACAAATTTATGGTGATGAATATAAGTGTAATGATTTTTTAGTCAAAGTAATGGTTTAAATAACGATTTTCTAAAGTTGTAGTTGCAAAATGTACCATGAACAGATGTGTACCAGGCAAAGAACAACAAAGTTGCATATGGTGAAATGTGACATAAGTAGCAAAACAATACTATTGCAAATGCTATATAAATCATTACCATCGCTTCAATATATATAGCTCACAGAAAACTGTCTTTTTCGACGTGAAAATGTCTGCATTATAATGGGATATATGTATGGCTAGCTTTCGAATTACCACACGGAGCTCTTAAAATCATCGAATATAAGCTTTTGCTTTAATTTTAGCCCATAAAAATATTTGTTCCAGGAAGGAAGAAACATTTCAGAAGAGTCAAAAGTCGACTAATTAAAAAGCCTAATAAAAATATGATGAAAACGAAAATTTGTTACTGAAACTGAATAGGTAAAATGCTGTAACTTGTGTGTGAAAAATTCATTTTTCTGTCAATGTGATAGCTTATACGATATTACTGTCCTATCTGCCGCTGTGATTGTCAGTGTTTATATAAAATGGCCGCCAAGCAGTGACTTATTTTCTTATTTCACACCGAAGATCCGTCATACAGTCATGAACGGAACTGTATGTTGAAAGGTGGGTTTTATTTGAGATCAAGCATATTTTCTATAAGGTTTGAGTTGTTACAATTAGCGTGCTTACTTTAATCATGGTTGCGATCGTGATATAAACACCTGACCCAATAATTACATGCATTTGACAGTATAAACTAAGCACTTTTTACTGAAGAAAGGTAGCTCATCCAGTAGACCGGTTTCGTCCTTCTAGGGAACTCATCACGCATTGTCCAAAATTTATAAAACCTGAAGGAATAGAGGAATGGATCTTTATAAAAAATTATAATTTTGTTAAGGAGCAGCTTAGTGAAAAACGGTACCTGAATTCGTAAAAATGCAACATGTTTGACGAATTTAACTTGCGCGCCATTTTCGTTTTACAAGCTACAGAACCATCAGGAAAATAAGTTCTCGAAGCGTTGTCAAAAAATGCATGGAATATTTCTCTTTTTTGACAACTTAATCATTCTAAAATAAAATTCATTTCAGGCATCATTTTTAATCAAGAATCGTTTTATTAGATGTCCAGTGATCCTCATTTTACATAAATTCTAACAATATGTAATTTACTAAAAATTAATAATTACAGAGCAAAGAAAGTCTCTTCGATGGAGATCCTTATTACCTTAATAAGCTAATAGCAGATAAACCTAAATATATGTGGCCTTAAGTAACCATATGATGTTAATAGCCGTCAATCGCTCTTGAAGATAAAAATTCTCTCCAGTTGAGGAGCAGGTAAAAAACGAATAATTTATGAAGATATATATATATATATATATATATATATATATATGCTATATATATACATATAAATATATATATATATATATATATATATATATATATACACGAGAAATACAATGCAGAATAAATATATAAAGTTTATTTATTATTCTAGGAATAATTATATAAAATTAATTAATTAGGTGTAAATTAATTCTTTGCAAATTCATGCAATATTTTCCTTGGTTGAATATTAGGAACAAAAGTTAAAGAAGAGAATATATTTTTTTTAAATAAAAATAAATCTTTATAGTAAAACTAAGTCTTGTTTAAGAGTGTTAATTTAATTGTAAACCCAAAATCTAACAATCTGTCATACTTGTCTAATATTTTTTTAATCAATAGTTCACTTTAGACAGCAGAAATAGATTTTTGCTACCGCATATTTGATTTACACATACAGGCAATGCTGTTTGATCCTGGCTTGCCAGTTTCCAGTCGTAACCTGATGACGATCATGGAAGGTCGAAACGCGTCAGTGCGTTGCGACTAGCGGTAGTTTAGTTATGTTGTTCGACGACTGGTTAAATACAATGGGATTGGTGTTAGCTTGAAGTTCGCAAACTTCATTTGAAGAATTTTAACCACCTCCCGCGCAATCAATTATTGTTTAATTGTACTGTCTATATATATGTGTGGCGAAAGCTACAAACTGATAATTATCGTGACTGCATTGAAATTGTGCAGCCAACATTTCATGTCATGTACAATGTATGCAAGACTAATATAGGGGAGTGCCGAATATCTAATATTGATTTGCACATATAAGCATTACGGTTTGATCTTCGCTAGCTAGTTTGCCGTCGTAATCTGATGATGATCATGGAAGGCCGAAACGCGTCAGTGTGTTGCGACTGGCCATAGTTTTGCTATGTTGTTCGACGATTGGTTAAAAACAATTGGATTGGTGTTAACTTCAAGCTCGCTAACTTTATTTAAAGAAATATGACCACCACTTGCGCAATCAATTATTGTTTATTTATATTCTCTAGAGCATATTTTAAATATCTGCTTATAAATAAAAAAAATTGAATGCAGCTTTAATATATTCAATGGACGATGATTATAAATGTTCAATATACAAATTGGCAGGGAAATAAGAAAATGTGCGCTTTACGAGTAATTTATTTTGATTAATAAGAATTAAATAACTGTAGCTATTACTTGCGCAGTTAATGATTGGCTAATTTAACTGTTTCTATGAATGTGTAAACGATATAGAATAATTGATTGATCTGCATTGTGCTTTCCAAATTATTTAGAGAATATTGCGGTTCCCTTCCTGTTGTTAACTGTTTCGACGTGCTCCATTTTAATGCAAAAAAAGTCGAGGAACTGGAGTAAATGGTACCGTCACTATTTTTCCATGTTGTTTCTATAAGTTGTATAATATTGGAAATAATTATTCCAAGTATGTTACATATAAACATTATTCAAATCTGACCAGAAATCATAAAATAAACACTGAGCTCATTTTCATTATTTTAGAGGACATAGAGAAAATATTTTTTTCGAAGATGGTGACGGGTTTGTCTCGTCATTGTTTATCCATAGTGCTTGTTTGAAACCAAGAAAATGACAAAGCCGCATGGTATTAACAACAGCATCAACAACACAAATAATAACGAAAATAAAAGTAATAAAATAGTAATAATAATAATAAAATAACTAATATATATAATAATTAAAAAAATAAAAATAACAATAATTGCGACTGATTCACAATATTTATTAATACATTCTTTAAATTCATAACTGGTGACATGCAAAATATTGCATGAAAGAGAGAATACAAAGTGAGAGGAAGTTGAAACGGAGAGAGAATGAATCTTTGTTTCGCTTTGACAACCAATTATGGATATTTATATAAATCAATAAGTCGATGTCGTAATTAAGAAATTAAGGCACAATACAGGTTAAACATTTTGTCTAACACAACACCTGAACCATTTGTATGTGAAATTTTTTCGACTATACATTTAATTAAATTCCCCAGCGTTAATCGTCAGATAACCAACAGTCTAGGTGGCAAAAAGCTAATAAAACTGCATTCTTAACAAAGTTTTCAAAACACAAAAAATATAGAAATATAAAAACGCTCAAATTACAGGACTGTTATTTTGCTATCAAATTAAACTTTTAAGTTAATCAAAAGGGGTTATCATATAAGTGTTTAATCAACTAGAAATCTTTATAAGTTTACATAATTAACCTTATAAAACTCTGTTTAAAAGTTGGGAGATCTTTTATTTAATTACTGACTCTAATTGTTATGAGTTGAGAGTCTATTACATTATCAATAATTTGATTAAAAAGTGTTATCAGCATTTATGCTATAGAATATATTTTAAATCTATTTGTTACAAATTAACGGATTTAAAAATTGGACAGTTTTATTTGATTAATAAAACGGATTTGTTTAAAATCATATGTTTATATGATAAACACTATATCCTATTTATTTAATTGAATGTTGAACATTAGCACACGCGTTTCGACCTTCCTTGATCATCATCAGAGTACGACGGCAAGCTGACTATCGAGGATCAAACCGCATTGTATATATATGGAAATCAAATTTCGATATGCGGCTCTCACATTTAGCAGTCTCGCATACATTGAACTTGACTGGTAAAGTCGGCTGCACAATTTCTATGCAGTCACAAACATTAACTGTTTGCAGCTTTCGCCACATATACATATATAAGCAATACAATTTAATAATAATTGATTGTGCGGGTGGTAGTATAAATTCTTTAAATCTCTGATGATGATCATGGATGGTCGAAACGCGTCAGTGCGTTGCGGCTGGCGGTAGTTTTGTTATGTTGTTCGAGGACTGGTTAAATACTATGAGATTGGTGTTTACTTCAATCTCGCAAACTTGATTTAAACAAATGTTGCCACTAACCGCGCAATCAATTATTATTAAATGAATGTCCTCTTCTTTGAATAAAGTTTGTCAGCTTGAATTAAATGTTAGTCATATTGTATCTAACCAAACGCATAAAACCTACCATTAATCACGTGTAAAGGAGTGTTTTCAACCACTGTGGTCAACATAAGTGCACAACGGAAAATTTACTAACGTCAACCAGCAGTTAGATACTGTTTGTTTTGGAGAATTATTAAATATACAATTACGTATTTGGTGTTGCGCACCGAGTAGCAAAGTAATTCAAACTTGACGAGGAGATTAAAGAAAATTCAGTTTGAGCAGAAGGTATAATCTCGTGCACATTCGTTACTTGCCTATTGGTTGTCCATCAGTAGGAGCCGTTATTACGCCCTTTACCCACAATATATTTCATTAAGGAAGATGGGAAAATTGGACAATACAATCTCCTATACATATGTGGAAACCTGCAGTAATAGGGCTCAGTTCATACAAAGACTTCGACATTGCGACTTCAAAGCCTACTCAAAATATATATTAAACACCGAGCTTGTAAGGGTTACCAAAACTATTGCTTTTATGTGATTACCTAAAACAGCACTAGGGTTACGGAGTCGATAGATGATACAAGTAAAATGGATTACTAGATAGGCCAAAATTCAATATAATTGAGAATTAAAACTACTTCTGAACACATTTTAATCTGGCTTCGATCGACCTCAATTATCGATTTTTCGTGGTAATCGTAAAATCATTCAATTAAATATGTTATAATTACATACCTGTTTACATGAACAACTAATATAAATGAAATTATTTATTAATGGTTACAAACCTATTAAAATTAGTTTATATATGACCAGAAGGATAATGTGAATCAAGCCGCAATAAATACATCAGGAAAGCAAAATAATATATGTTATTTCGCCTTTTGTAATCTGGCGTGTATTATACTTGCTTGGAAATATTCGGCTGCACTAATTCTATGCAGTCACAAGCATTAACGTTTTGGTAAATTTCGCTTAGAAGTTATCCAATTGAAAGCTATGGATTGCTTGAGATTTTATAACAGTTCTTTACATAAATTTCGTCTGCTTGTAATATACAATAATCCTTTTGGTATAAATAATTGTGCAACGTAGAAAAACAACTGTCTGTCGGATGTGCTGACGCGATTCGACTTTATTTCGTCATCTACAGAGCACGGCAACAATCTGACTTACGAGAATCCAATTGAAATTCCTATATCAGGAATAAAAATCTAGATGCGTGACTCGAAGCTTTAGTTGGTTCGGATCACATTATGTCAAGAACATTAATTTCTGGCGGTTTTTGCAATGTAAAATGACCTCCAGTCAAGAAAAACGAATGCAAGAAT
Source organism: Eudiplozoon nipponicum (assembly GCA_029291075.1). NCBI lineage: Eukaryota > Metazoa > Platyhelminthes > Monogenea > Mazocraeidea > Diplozoidae > Eudiplozoon > Eudiplozoon nipponicum. Next base: position 12,795 of record JAQBSW010010081.1, read on the forward strand.
ACTATAAGTCAGCGTCATCTATCTAGTATTGCTTTTCTTATTTATCTTCTGACGTTTAATCCTCGGAAATCAGTCGTCCGTCCTTCTCTAAGGACGATCATGTTCGGCTGAGTGCGTCAATATGTGTCTCATCGCAGTTTGGCTGTGTTATGCACCTGTAGCGGAACTTACAGTATCAATAATAATTTGTTGGCTTCAACATTGAATGATATATTAGCTAAATGAGCAGATCGTTTCTGATTGTTTCAACATAGATTTGTAAAATTGTGACTCATTTATTGAATAATGGAACATCATATAGATGTCGATGCATATGTCCAAGTTATGACAATTGATGCCATATTGCTCGACCAAATTGATTCAGCATGCTAAATGTGACTTAATTAAAAAAAGAACACAAAACAGAAAAAATGTCGCAAATCATGCAGAATAAATTGTACGAAAATGTCCATCCACCACTGATGGAATTACGTGGCATCGAAAAAATGAAAAAGTACAAAATCATAAACATAAAATTGAATAATTTAGCTAAGGTTTAGTCTCGCCTAAATTTATATTCGATAAAATAAATTTTTTTGTTGATAATACGTTATCTATTTACTGTTCTCAAGCAGTTTGTATTAGTTTTGATGTTTAAAAAATGCTCAATGACGAAATCATGTTCCAGTAGTATAGTCGTGTGTACTATAAATTTGCACATTATGTAAAATTTAAATATTTCTTTATAACATTGAGAAATTAGGCTACCTGGTAACATTCTTAACAATTTATATATATATATATATATATATATATAAATATATATATATATATATATATATATATATATGATGTCCATTCCTTTTAATTACACAGTATTCCTTATAATTAGGAAAACACAAATAACAAATAGCTTTCCCGGATTTGTGTTTTCCTAATATAAATATATATATATATACATGTGTGTATTTGCTAGTAGGAAATATTTCTTCGGCGTTAGAATACTGTAGCAATTTTAAATGTACCTTAAATGCATATTAATAAATGACTTACTGATACCACAACACTTCTTGCAGGTGCTTTTCCTGAACCAACACTCATATGTAGTTCGGAACGGGCGCCTCAATATAATTCCTTTCCAAGTTGATTATATTCAGTCACATATATCTTAAACTTTACATTAATGTTTCATGATATAACACAAATTCCGTTAGATATGGTCTGTGACGGAGAGCCAATATATAAGCAATTGTTTATTAGGTGTTGCGCACCCAGTAACAAATTAGTTCAAATAGGACTAAAAAGGTAAACCAAAGACAGCATAAACGGAAAGTATAATCGCATGCACATTCATCACCGGTTAGGTCGAAACGATTGTGTACGATATTTTGCTTTCCGTTCATGCTGTCTTTGGTTTATCATTGTGGCTATATTTGAATTAATTTATTATTGGGTGCTGAACAACTAATACACAATTTCACATATATTGCTTCTCCGCCGAAAACAATACCTAATTGTTATATATTTAATTCAATATTGTCATGAAAAGAGCAAAATTTGATAAGTGCTATGGATCAAGGCCAGTATGTATGGATTTACTGGAGTAACAGTTGTTTAGAAATAATTGTATCTCACAATTTTGGTGAACTTTAGCATAAATCCTGATGGTATCATGTACCAACTTGGCAAACATAGTGTTAGTATCGGGTACTGACACAGTAAACTTAGTTTTGTAGACTTTTCAGACTCGGTTTATATATATTATATATAGTGAGTTGGTTTTGAAGTCGCATCGTTGGAGACTTTATATGAAGTTAGCCTCAGTGCTGCAGGTCTACACATTCGTATAGGAGATTGTACCGTACTAGTTTTCAGCATTCCTCACCCAAATATTTAGTGGGTAAAGAGTGCAATACGCGCTCCAACTGATGGGTTGTCAGTTGAGCATGAAACAAATATGCACGAGTACATAATTCCCGATCATGCTGTATTTGGTTTATCCTTCTGGTCATATTTGAAATAAGTTGTTACTAGGTACACAAAAAATAATACCCAATTAAATACACCGTTGGTTGCAAAAACTGATGCATTTCGATTTGCCATTATCATTCGGAGAACACCACAAAAACAGAGTATTCAGGAACAAACCTCAAATTATTAGTGTCATGCTGTGTAAAGCTCTGACACCTATTACATCTGCCTAAGTCGTTCTTCATTGGACAATTTTCGCGGAATAAAAGCATTTTAATGGTTTGCAACTTAGCATTGAAATCATTTTGTATTGCAAATTTTTATGTTTCGGCAATGTGCAATTAAAAACGCCTGATATTTTTGGTTCATTTTGTTACAAGGGTATATTTCCACAATAAGGTTTAAATAGCCATTTCTTGCTCGAGATCTTACACTATCTGATGTATCTGGTCGTTTGTATAGCCAATTGGGAAAATAATAAACCACGAAGGCGTGAACATATTCAAAAACTAGACGCAAAACAAAAAACTTCAGGTTGAGATATTATATGTAGATACTATAAAGCCTCATTTTAACATTATATATCTTGCTAAGCAGAGTATATCCGATATGGCAGATTTCAAGAAACATTTTCCTATGAAACTGAATGCTTGAATAAAATTATGCCACATATAATATTGACTTTGTAATGAACTTGGCAAAGAAGCAATAGATTGGCATTTAAAAATGACAAGACGTCATAAATAAAGTCTAAATGTTGTCATCAATAAAATAATTTTTCACTTGAAATATAGTGTGCAATGACCTACTTTACAATTTTTGGCTAGTACAAATAAAATTTGTGAAAATAAATCTCGTTCGACAAATGTACTCTAACACTTATTTAAATCAATTTACGAGCTTGATTTGAAGAATTGTTACTACCGGCCGCTCAATCAATGATTACTTAATAGTATTACCGATATAAATGTGGAGAAAGTTGCAAAAAGTTAATGTTTTTGACTACATAGTTATTATGCATCCGACAAATCCAGTCAAGTACAGTTTACACAGTGGGATTGGTGTTTACTTCAAGCTGGCAAACTTTTTATTTAAATAATTGTTACCACCATCCGCGCAATCAACAATTGTATAACTGTACTCTAGCACATTGGATTATTCAACTATATAATGTGCAATTCAATTTATTTTGGAATAAAATATTATGAATAGTTCAAGGATGTTTTGCTTCTTTGTAAACTTATGGCGTCAACAGTCTTGTAATGCGTGGCTTACACAGCCAATCACACTTAAAGCAAGTGCTGTTGTGTCTCTAGTACACAATATGAAGACTAGCACATTTTTTGTTTTAACCGCGTAGCCACAGCTTCAGAGCAAAGGTGCAGGAGACTAGGTGCAAATTATCATAGCTGGAGTGCACTTGGGCATTACCATTTCTAGGTCATGTGGCGTTATTCCTTCGATCTAAACCCAGTTGACCTTTAAAATGCTATTTCAAATTCATTTTGCACTAATTTAGGCTGTAAAATTAGTTTTTTAATGCGTAGGTGTTGATTAATCTGACAGTAGATCACATTTTTAATTCTACATATTCCTATATATGTGTAGTGCACCGGGACTAGAGGCATATCATGCGACGATATATGCATTATCCAATTCTATGCTGAAAAGAGCATAATATTCGTGGCTATATACGAAAAGTGGTGTATGGGTGCATATGCGCGGATGTCTATGTGAGCCTACGCTCGTTCGTAGCTTAATATCAGTTTGTACTTTAGATGCATGCACCGATTTTCCAGCTGTCATTGCTACGTACTTGTTTAAATTTAGCGCTGTTTATTCTATAACATATGTATGTCTCAGATTAAAATCTGCTTCCTTTCTTTATTGTATCTCAACAATTGATGCCCATTTTCCAGAAATATAGCAGACGCTTTCATAAAGTACGCATAAATTCATGCTCTCCAATTGTTAAGCGGGCATTTTTAATCTGATAATTCGGATAAACATAGCTGGATAATTGGCTACGATATCATAGAATTATATATTTTACCCAATAAATTTTAACATTGCTCTTAACTGTTCTTTATATAGCCGTTGTTTTGGTTGCTAAACTTCAATAATAGTGTATCCAGTAGACTTTTAATCCTGAACCTAAAGTATTATTGGATAAAGCCACATATCGATTCCCAGATTGGTCTAATTAAAGAACTATATTTTGCTTGAATTAAGTATTTAGTACGATGATCATATTTTAAACAATTGATATTGCATGCCGTTACCCTAGTCAATACTGTTACATAACCGCCGTCCTTTGTGACCATCAAAGAATGGCGAAAAAGTGATTAGCAGTAATCCGATCACAAGGAATTTACAAGATTCCAACAAAGTAAACGTGAACATGACCCCACCCTCCTAAATTGCACCCACATTATACTTATTGATTGATGGAAATCAAGGCTGCAAACTTGATATTACCACCTATCCTATGAAGCATTCTTGGCGTTCTGTCTCGACTGGAGATTTGACTGAGAAGCGTGAGTCATGCAAAAATATTGGCGCTTTCTCATTTTATGCTAAATATAGTCGACAAAACCACCAGGTGCTGTGTTTTCTTTCGTAGCAAACATAGAAAGAATTTTTTATTCGTTTACATTGCCCAGGACAGTTTTTAATGGTCGAAATCCTACTGAACCAGTTCGTATTGTTGCATCCTCCTATATTAACACTAACCAGTCTTTATTGTCTATCGTCAAGTCTGCATACCTGTTCTCATTCAACCCAATGCGGTTGGAACGACTGTCGAAGACACATTGCAGTGCATAACACAAAATTTCACGGCTTTAATGATAGGATTTAAAGGCTAATGCAGAATGTTTTAGAGACCCTAATTAGAACAATACAAAACAGGGTTTTAGTTCCAGTATAAATAGTTCCAATGCAGATCGGACGATTTACCGCTCGACTTCAAATAGACAATTGATTACCAAAGCGACACAGGTATTTGCAATTCACGTTCACATATATCGCGAACATCCCGTTCAAACATGTCGAGTATACTCCAGGCTATCTTCATTGCGAAATAGTTTCTCGGTTACAACGTAAAGCAGAATAGAGACCCTGCTTGGTACACTTTGTACTGTTCTTATGCCTGCTGAACGCTCACAAATTGCTCCTCTATAGTCTATCTTTTAGGGTGAAGGACCATTCGTGTCTAGCAATGGAAAACTTAACACAGTTCGACCAGAATGATTATCCCAGTCCAAATGAAGAAAAAAGACAGCAATTAACGGCTTTAATGATATGATTTATTTACTGTAGGTATATCAAACGTTATCGACTTATATATACTCATCATGCACGTATTCCTAATAAGATTAAATAAAAGTTTGCAAAAACAAAATTAACATTTTAGCATCTAATTCAAAATTAACATCTAAGGAAATTACAAAATAGACACCACACAACTCTTTTTTCTCTTTTCGTAGGTTTTGTTCACATGATAGGATGGGAATAATTTAATTAAAAATTTACACAGTATATAACTATAGTGCTTAGTTCATACATAAAACTGTAATTAACCATAACACCGCTTGCAACGTGGGCGGTCAAAATGAAGTCGCTTAAATAGCATGATAATAATTAGACTGTCACCCAGTCAACAAAGTACCTGAACTTCTATAAATCAAATTATCCAGGCAGTTATCTCTTTCTCGCTGAACGACTACACATACTTAGAAAATATTGTATTGAATGACTTATCCTCCGACAGATATCAGACTATATGATCACAAATCCAGCTAAGAGATGAAAAACGTTGTTCCATCGTCTCTATTTCTCACAAAAAGCAATTTATAGACCAGATTTTGGATCTATGCTCATAGATAGAAAATATTTGGAGCTCAAACGTGGTTTAAAATATTAGTTACTGTGTATTCGAACAAGGGCCTAATTTTCTGGTTACTCAAATTTTGATACCAATTGAAACAAGAGCATGTGTCATTGGGCTTTTAGCGGAAAATTAGAGAAAGAACGAATTTTGTCCAATCGTTTTCTAGTCTTAAAAAAATTTCAGTTCTCAAAATTTAATATTTTAAAAGATTTCGCATTTACAGTGTGTGGAATAGAACTCGTTTGTAACAAAAATGGGATTCTTTATTGTTTACTGTGCCAACCTAAGCGGCCTCATTTTTAATTACAGAAATGTAATGTTTAAGGGTAAATATATATTAGAAAATAACAGATTTTCCTGTTTTAACTGATCAATTAGCGTGGCTTTCCTTAGAAAACATACTTACAGAATGAGAAATATTCTGCTGCAATTAGCAGGTATAATATTTCGGTCACGCACGCAAAAATTCACTTTAATCAATCGGCAATTAAATATCTCATAGAGGGTTCTCTTTACATATTGTTATTTTATGAAAAGAATGCTTTCTAATAATTATCCACTTTTTATCGCGGAAATAAATTAATGACGTATCTTTTAATTTTAATATGCCATATTATTATAGAAACGTTGTCAAGTAATTTAGGAAGGAGTCAATTTAATTTAGATGTGGATTTTGGCCCAGAGCTGATTGAAATTAATCAATTGATTACATTGTTCGAAACATGCATTAATTAACCAAAAGTCTTCATCCTCCACGTCCAAATTAAACCAAACCACAAAGACAACCCTAGTGCTCATTGAATTCAGCATTTTGGTAAAAAGATTTGTTAAATAATTTAACGAAATTTTGTATCAAATTATTTATTATTTATAATATATTGCTATTTTGGTAAGTTAATTTTGATATTTTGAATTATATGCACTCACCATGTTAGTCGTTGTCATCAGAAATACATTGTGAAATTGATTTTGTAAAAGCCCTATCAACTATAAATAATTTATTTACTTGCGCTTTCAAAAAACAGTTTTGGATTTAATTAATTGTGTACTGTTAATATTTCGTTGAGCCACATTATTTAGTCTAGTACATCTTCATTAGCTATTCCTCAACTATTACCATTTTAAATAAGTAAACACACAAAATATTTATTACATGATGTGAATTTTAAAAATTTATTTAAAATTACTTAGTGCCGCTTTCGTTCCTTCATGTCAACTGAATTTGCTGGAGTAAAATATAATTTTTACCTCCTATTATGTCAATTTCTGATCTTGAGGAATGTTATACTTAGCAATACATATTTATGCAATTAGCCTGTAGTTATAATCGAGAAATGCTTACATCTAGCAAAATGCAGATTTCTGTTTATAAATGTTATAAATTTATGCAATACAAAATTAATTTAGAATTACTTACTTAGGTGTCTGTTCTCTACTGATAGATTGGAGGTGAGCAGATGTAATTTTGTGTCGTAATCAATATAGAATCCATGTGAAGGAATGGCTGGCAAATATGTAAGCTAGCATACAGCCAAAGATTGCATAAAGTCCAATCTCTAATTGCGTATTATCCTGGAGTTTGCACTGTACGGCTAATTGTCTAAGTAGTTGCCATTATATCTAACAAATGTGCAAATGCATGCATTTTGTTATATATGTGTACTCTGAAAGAAATAATAACCTCCTCTTTCTTATAAGACCAATTACCACAACGCAATTTGGCAATATGTTCAATGAAAGGCATATTCCCCTAAGCCAGGTGTATATCAATAACAAAGTAAAAACCGAAGTTGTTTTCCTCGGGGGTCATATTTCTGTGCACTGGAATGGCTTCAAGAGTATTTAATGGTCTATTGACATAAGTAGTTAAACAACAAACGCATCAAACTTGTAGCCATTTGTAGATATTTTCAATCGTCAAATGCTCCTTCGACAAAATTCCACAAAAAAAGGAATAAGAATATGAAATATTCTAAATTTAATAAAATAAGGTATAATTATGATCGTTAGATATTTGTAAAAGATGGGAGTTTAAAGTTCAAAGTGGACAGTTATCAGACGTTTCTAAGTATAACTTAATAGATTAAATTTAAACACGGTATCGTCATTAAAAAGGATCTAATCGATACTGACCTACACAGCACAAATAAATGCACACTATTGTTTTTGAAATGAGCTAACATATTTTCTTTCGTAAATTTCTATATGCCGATTCTCAAGTTTAACTTTTTGCTACCTTAATCAGAAATATAATGTTCTACACAAGCCATTTGTAAAGTATTGTAATTACAGTCACTGACCTATCTGCATAATGTATTTAAAACTATTGGAAAATGTTCATTTAGCATATATTCGAGTATTATTTCGGTTTATTTAAAGTGGAGCCAATGAATTTGGACAGAGCATAAACACGCATAAAAAACAGTGTAAAATTATAAGTATATCATAAGCATAAACTGTTGTCATTAAACATAACCTAAAAATTAACATATTTAATTTGTTTTCTTAAACAGCTACTAGTAAATGTTTTTATAAATAATGATAAAAACAATTGTCATTTTGTCCAGATAAATGCATTGAAAATCTACAAAAAAGGTTGACTTTCGACTTAAATTGAAATGCATGAATGTCTGTATGCATGTATGCATGTATGTATGTATGTATGTGTGTATGTATGCATGTATGTATGTATGTATGTATTTATATATGTTTGTATGCATGTATGTATGTATATATTTATGTATGTATGTATGTATGTATTTATGTATGTATGTATGTATGTATGTATGTATGTATGTATGTATGTATGTATGTATGTATGTATGTATGTATGTATGTATGTATGTATGTATGTATGTATGTATGTATGTATGTATGTATGTATGTATGTATGTATGTATGTATGTACGTGTGTATATATATGTATGTATGTATGTATGTATGTATGTATGTATGTATGTATGTATGTATGTATGTATTATGTATGTATGTATATATTATGTATGTATGTATGTATGTATGTATGTATGTATGTATGTATGTATGTATGTATGTATGTATGTAATCATGTATGTATGTATGTATGTATGTATGTATGTATGTATGTATGTATGTATTTATGTATGTAAGTGTCATAGTATGTATGTATGTATGTACATAAGGCTGTATGCATGTAATGAATGTTTCTATGTTCAGGCTGTATGTATGGCTGTATGTATGTATGTGGTTGTATGTATGTATGTATGTATGTATAGTATGTATTCACATGGCATGTATGCATAGGCTGTATGTATTTATCTATGTTTGTATATATATTTTTTTTTGTGTATGTCTACGCGTTTGCACAATATATTTATACATATGTCGTTGTGTGTAATGTTTGAGCACTTTAATTTAGTTTTTTAATTACTAAGATGTATACTAAAATGGTGACTTAAAAGTTGTTTATGGCAAATCACTTTTTAGCCATTTAATTAAGCCAGCATTCAATACGAAATATCATAATATATGACAAAATTCTCAGACATTACCTAGCTTCATGTAAAATATTATGGTTTTTTGTGATCAAATTTATAGTTACATGGAAATGTGATTTTTAAACAATTTTCCCGTTAAATTAAATTTAAACATTATCAAAACATATAGAATGATAACAATGCCCTACACAATATTTGCTTGTTTTTATAATCCTTAACATACCTCTTATCAAATTTATTTATAGTCGTTCGTGAACATGTTAATTGGACAAATTCATAACATTAAGCAAGCATTGATTGCGAGGTTGGTGTTAAGAATTCTTCAACTCAAGCTAGCGAGCATGAAGTAAATACCAATCCCATTGTATTTAACCATGCGTCGAACAGCCTAGCAAAACGAACATCAGTCAGACATAAAAAATTCACAGCATCTTCGGTGCCCATTGGTATCCTGTTTATAAGCACGCAATGCAAGTTTAAACAACATCAAATCTTCTAGTGACGTGATATTACTTACTTTTTTTTACTTTTCTTCGGCTGACTCCTTTTGGAGGATAAGCCGGCTCCATTTTCATGGAGTTTCTTGGGAATTTGGTACAAGTGGTGTCCCCTCACCACTCGATATTATGTACAAACGTCTGACGCTTGCGAGGAGTCAATGTATAACAAATCGATGCGCAATTATTTGAAAGAACTATTTTAATAATTCGCCACTGAAAGACGAATTAGTTCTTTTTAGTTCAATTGAGTCATACAATGAAATGGGTTTTTTATTGAGCTTTCATTAGCATGAAACAATTAAGCGTAAAAACAAGATTGGTGCACTATATTCATGCCTTAGAGATGCCTTTAATTGAAAATTCTATTATTTTCTATTCATTACACCATTTGGAGCCTTCGTGGTCATTCTGCGTTTAACAGTGATCTAAAATACTATTCACTTTCTGTTTTAATACAAATATTGCACTTGAGTTTTCTTACTTCAAATGGTACACTTTAGTATCCTATCCATACATATTTATTTATAAATTTAGGGTTAGCTCACAATATCTCAATAATTTATGAAAAGTGTTCGCTGAGAAAATGTTGAAAATGTTTTAATTTTAATCCAGGTTTAAAAATTGTCTCTTTTTCAATTTTGATAATAATAGAATTTTGATACTAATATTCTTTACGCGGCATTGAATAGTGAATATAACTACTTGAACGGATTCAACAATTTAAACTAACTTAAAATGAGTTTATTTTCGAAACTGACGTATACGTAGCAAATACTTAATCCACATTATTGAAAAATCGTACAGCAAATCAAGTCTACTGTCAGGTGCACATACAGGTATGTTTTAACCTTACTTAGTCCTCAACAAAACGGAGAAAATCCTGACCATCTTGGATAAAACATCAAATATTTTATTTTATAAAAATCAGAAATGCGGCTATATCCTAGCGTTTTAAAAATTAATCCCTTTGCTGACATGTGGGCTACGCTACATTTATATTTTTTGAAGTATAACCTTCATGGTAGCTATTTCTTCGTTGGCATTTTTAACTTTTTTAAAACTGACAGCATTTAAAGTACCATTCATTCATACAATTAACCAGCAACGCAGTTAATAATTAATTTTCAATATAGGAAGTCTATTTAAAATACGGTAATCTTGTTTGTTTCAAGTATGTATTCCTTAGTTTAATAGTGTTAACAACCCTACAATCTGTGACTGTCAACTGATCAGTCGAAATCAGTAAGCTCGGTTAATTCAGAAAGAATCTTTAAATAAATAAATTTTTTTAATAGCTGAAATTTAAAGTAAGTTTAGTTGAAATCAAAATTTGTTTACATTACTTATGCACGAATCGTGAAATGTTTCTACGTTTATCAAAATATTTTTCTCAATTCGTGATATATCTCAATTTTTAACTGTCCGATATTTTAAGACAAATTTATATATAAACTAAGTATTCATTGTTGACAAAAGTTGTCTGAATGTCAATATTCGTAAGCTGTTTTCACACATCGCAGCTTTATTCAATAAATTTACTAATTTAGCCATAAAATATGTAAGAAAAGGAAAAATTATGTAAAAACATACTATAGAATTAAACAATATATTATTATTGGTAACACATCTTTTTATTCGATGACAGGTTAAATAAAATGAGATTGGTGCTTACTTCAAGCTAGCCAATTTGATTTAAATAAATAGTATAGCAGAAAACGGATCTTATATTAAATGCATTTCTATTGATATATCTTTAGTTAGAAAACTTTCTGCCGAAAAATATACAATATTCTCATATTTTGTCAGTTCCTCAGTATGGTGAAAATGCATGAGATGCATGTTTCTTTGTGGACATACTGCCCTGGTCCTTTATATATATATATATATATATATATATATATATATATATATATATATACTTTATATATATACTCTCTCTCTCTCTATATATATATTACCATCACGACGAGGGGTTTCATATAGGCAATTAATCGTGCTCCAAATGATTATTCCTAGCAAAAGTTCTTACTTGTCCTGCAACTTATAGGAATTCGAAGAAATATTTCCCATACGGAAACACCCGTTTAATTTGTTGATTTTATATTCTATGCTATGCAATGCTTAGCATATATTAGAGTTATATATATATATATATATATATATAGAATAATATCCTGCCGATTTTGAACTCAATATTTTGCGGTGTGTAAGCATTCAGGTTATCAATGCCGCGTTTTGCGTACGCGGGTAATAGCTGTACACGGGCAGTTACACAAAGATCCGATTTGTCACTATTTCCAATTTTGTTTTGTCTTTGATCGGGTTGACTCATTTTTACTTCAATTGGAAATGCGGTTCTATCACATCTTTGTTTACTGGCGACGTTTCGGTGCCTACTTTCCAGCACCATCATCAGGCAACACAACACTGATCACAATAGCAGATTTAAGCAAATGTGGTAACCTCGTTCCAAAACCATTCTATTTATATATATTTGACTCAACACTATTTTAATCATAGAATTTGTCTCAGTAACTAAACTCAATATATAACTTTTTATAATTAGCAGACCAATCATTACCTCACCTATACCTCATCTCATCTCGTATGCAGAATATTTTAGGGGAGAGAGACAGTATCGAACCTTTTGTTATTTGTTATAACTGTATTGCTACTATGTCACGGTAATCAAAATTTTAAAATGCTAAAACTAAAACCTTGACTATCATATACTGTATTTTATTTAAAGCCGGGAACTCTAATGTATACAATGGTGTGTGAGGTATTGCGCACATAGCAACAAATTAGTTCAAATATGGAGCAGCAAGTAACGTAGATGGATGGAGAGTGAATGTTATATCGACGCTTAGGTGAACGATTAAAGAGAGAAAGATAGAGATAGCCTGGACAACTAACGTTTTTCAAAAAACTAATCGTAAGCACAATGCGAAGTTAATCAACTATTGGAAATAATTGCATAAGAATATTTGCTCATATGACTAAAATAATTCATTATATCTATATACATATATATCTAAATATAATATCGTAAAACCTTTATATATATATATATATATATATATATATATATATATATATATAGAGAAAAAGGACCATTGATAATTATTAAACATGAATAATTTCTATTCTTATTATATATTTATTTATTACGTTAGTCACACCTTATATCAATATATAAAATACATATCAATATGTATAAAAACATATATATGAATATAAGCAACAGTGTGAGACCAACATCACTAATCCTATATATATATATATATATATA
>JAQBSW010010082.1:0-25903 GCA_029291075.1 Eudiplozoon nipponicum
CTTACAGGATCTTAAAAGCATAAATTAAAAGCAATATGAAAATATATAAATATACTTTAACGAAACGCTTACCCCAAACAGCTTCCACGGTTGAATAAGAGCAGAACAAAGAAGTCACTGTTTCCAACAATCCAAAGTTGAGATGTTGAGTACGTACGGTGCCGTTTTGTACGTAGAAAAGATGAACAAAGGACCCGTTGGCCTTTGATGCCGACAACAAATCCACGAATATATACCCAACAATTTCCAGAAATCCACGGTCAGGGTAAAGAAAACACAAATGTCAATCTATTATCCGCGAATATATATATACCCAAAAAAAAATTCACAGATGGCCACGATCACGGTAGATAAGACGCAAATCTTGTATATGTATACCTAACAATATTCCCAGAAGACCACGACTTTAGAGAGAAAATGTATACCCAACAAAATTCCCAGAAGATCACGATCAGAGTAAAGAAGACGTAAACGCAAATGTTTATCTATTTTTATCCCAAATAGATGAAAAAGGAAGTCAATTTTATTTATACCAAAAAAATCAGAACAATAATCAATATCCTGGCGCGGTCGCCAATTTTGTAAACGCCCCGGCTTCAAGTAAATGCCGTACGACGTTACAAACTCGGTTAAGGTGCTCTGAATAGAGATTAGTTACTGATATGGGGGCCCTTAAGAGGGCCGGGTAATGCGTTCTCTTGAAGTCTTCAGCGTTGAAGATGTCCTAGAGCCTTGGGTGGACTCTGGTTGATTTGTTGCTCCCGTGGTTGAGCTGTGATCGCGTTGTGGATGGTGTCCTGCGGGTCCTGCACTCAATTGGCTCGTCTCTCCGGTATCCCGCAACAGGATGAGTAGGTATTGACAGCCGACAGAGCGCACACGTATTGACAACCGACAGAACGCACACGCGTGAAGCAGGTAGAAGGCAAATGCCACAACTGACTTGCATGGTAAATTACCGTGCTTAAATAGCATGCAATATGTGTACTTGCATACTATTGGTTAAACGTGGTTAGACGTGGTTAAACAGCAATTTGCTTTTTTCTCATTGGTGCAACGTAAATAAATTTGAATTTAATTTACGCAATATGTCGGCGATTGATTTGTGTCGTTACATGGGAGTTTTAGATGTAAACGCCTGTAAACGCCCCAGCTTCAAGTAAATGCCGTACGACGTTACAAACTCGGTTAAGGTGCTCTGAATATAGATTTTGTTACTGATAGGGGGGCCCTTAACAGGGCCTGGTCGTGCGTTCTCCTGAATTATTCAGAGTGTGAAGATGTCCTGGAGCCTTGGGTTGACTCTGGTTGTCGTTGCTCCCATTGTAGAGTTGTAATCACGATGTGGATAACGTCATTCAGGTTCTGCAATTAATTGGCTCGTCTCGCTGGTTATACCGCAACAAGATGAGTCACGGATGTAGCCAATTGTTGGTGAAACAATCAAATCACCAGCGTAGGTATTGACAGTCGACAGAACGCACACGCGTAACGCAAGGCAGAATGCAAATGCAACAACTGACTTGCATGGTAAATTGCCGTGCTTAAATATTATGCCATGTCTACTTGCACACTATTGGTTAAACGGCAAGTTTCGCTTTTTTCTCATTTGTGCAACGTAAATAAAATTGAATTTAATTTACGTAATATGTCGGCCATTAATTTGTGTCGTTAAAACACTTTCCTCTCTGAAAAAAAGAAAAAGAATTCCTCTCTGCGAGGCTAGATAAGAAATGCATGACATTAATTTGTGTCGTTACACGCCCCAGCTTCAATTAAATACCGTAAGACGTTACAAACTCGGTTAGAGTGCCATAAAATAAAGAGTTATTTACTGTTAGGGGGTCTTTAACAGGACCGGTCATGCGTTCTCTGGCGAATGCCGAGAAGGTCCGTAAGTGTGAAGACGCCCAGAAGTACTCCTAGACTCTTGTGACCAGCTCGGGTTGACTTGGGCTGAGGTTCCTTCTGTTTTGGCATTGTAATCTTGATGGGTTACTTCGTTGAAGTTCTGCAGAAATTGGCTCGTCTCACTAGTTGTACAGCAACAAGATTGGCGTTGCTGATATTGCCAATATTGGTGAAGCCAATCCAATAATCGGTGTTGGTGATGACAGCAGACAGCGCGCACACGTAACGCACAGCAGAAGGCAAAGGCGTCAACTCAACTGCATGGTAAATTTATAGTGCTTAAATAGCCATGTCATAGAAATATATGGCTACTTTCACACTATTGGTTAACGGCAAGTTTCGCTTTTTTCTCACTGGTGCAGTGTAAATCGAATTTAATTAAATTTACGCAATATGTCGGCAATTTATTTATCTCTCTGACATAACAGAGTTCGAACCAAGTTAAGCAAAAAAAAAAATGTTCCATAAATTCTGGGCTTAAGTATGCTTGTTGGTTACTTCAACAGTGAAATGATGCCAGGTAACCACTAGGAATTGCTACACCAGTTGTTAGCTCTAGTGGCCGGTCATAGCGCGTGAGGCAAAATGGAGCAGTTTAAGATTTGGGAGTCGCAGTGTGAGGATTTTGAGGTAAATCGCCACTGAAGTTGCCAGGTTTAAGTTAAAACCTAGGTAGGCTAGTTCGTCGTCAATGTGTTTGTATTCGACCAAAGGAGCTAGAGCGAGTTCTTGACGTTGTGGTCATGATATTTGTAGAGTGGTCTTTGTGCATTTGATGAAGTTGAGATATGCATTGAAAGTGGCCTGTACCATGATATGATGCTGACAACTACTTAGTATTGCTGACCGAAAGCGTTAGCTCTAAGTAGCTGGTCATACCAAAATAGGCAGTGTGACGTCATGTGTGAGAATACATTACGATGTAAAAATATATACATTAAAATTAAAGGTAATTGCATACAAAAATATGTACACGAACATTGCCTCAGAGATGATATAATTCCAAAGAACTGTTAAAAAATGCTACACAATTCTTAGCTAAGAACAGCTGGTTATGCCACTTGAAATAAATGCGAAAAATAACGTAAAGCTAAAAATTTTGATACGAAGAATAACGAAAAGTTAATTTAAAAAAAATCAATTACGCGTTATGCAAAGCAGGCCATTGAGGTTGTGGGGAGATGGAGCCTGAAACGTGTGTAGGAGATCGACTGCTCTCAGAATCAGGCTGTTCGATAAATGGTTTCAATCTGTTTATGTTTACTGATGTTGATGTCGCGCCTTGCATAATAACGAAGTATTTGGGTTGTCTGAGAAAAATCGGGTAAGGACCGCGATACTTTGATTGTAGTGGTGCATCAGTAGTGTCGTTGCAAACGAGTACTATCTTGCAGCTGTGGAGCAGAGGGTGAACGAAAACTGGACGAGGCGTATGTCTCGGCTGCTGTCCAGACATGTTACCGAAATGAAGTCGAAGGCGGATAGCTTCGTCTTGTGGCTCATCCTGTTCCGGGAGTAGTCGTGGGAGCTGACTAGGTAGGCGTAGATCCATGCCATTCAAGAGATGTGACGCAGAAATTTTAATGGATTCATGAGTATGGGAACGCATGGCAAGGAGAATTAATGGTAGTGCATCGACCTAGTTGCCATTAATGGACGAGGATGCTAAAGCAGTTTTGAGTTCCCTATGCATTCTCTCTACCATACCGTTAGCTTGGGGATGGTAGGCAGTCGTCTGGCGTAAGATGCATCCCATGTACTGCAAGGTGGTTTTTAAACAATTCGATGAGAAGCAAGAGCCTCTGTCAGTGATGACCTCATTGGGAACACCATAATTGGATATCCATGCAGAGATAAAACCGTTAGTTACGTCGTCTGCAGAAATAGAGCCAAGAGGTAATGCAGCAGGCCACCGTGTAAATCTGACAATCATAGTTAGAATGTAGGTGAAACCTTTAACGTTTGTCAGATGAGCCATGTCGAGGTGGACGATACCTAGGCGAGAAGTAGTTCGAAATTGTTGCAACTTAGAACGAGTGTGTCGTGTGATCTTGTTTTTCTGACAAATAGCACACTCGGAGACCCATCGTTTAACGTTCTGCCTAAGTCTGTGACCCCAGAAACGATCTGTGAGATGTCGGACAGTCGCTTGGCTTCCTGGGTGAGAAATTGAGTGAATTGAATCGAAAACCTTTCTCTGAAAGCTGGTCGGCAGAACTGGCTTGTTGGGCTGCGTACCCGTGAAGTAAACAATTGGTAAGCCTTCCCACAGACGGCATATGAACTTGGTTAGGTGACGGGCTATTGATCTTTGAATGTGAATGTCACC
This sequence comes from Eudiplozoon nipponicum, assembly GCA_029291075.1. Classification (NCBI taxonomy): domain Eukaryota; kingdom Metazoa; phylum Platyhelminthes; class Monogenea; order Mazocraeidea; family Diplozoidae; genus Eudiplozoon; species Eudiplozoon nipponicum. The sequence continues at coordinate 4,241 of JAQBSW010010082.1, forward strand.
GCGTTGTTCAGTTCGCAGGAGAGTTGGCGTTAGTGCAGGTTCGCTGAGTGCCACGGAGTTGACAGTGAATGGTGACGGCGAAGGTGGTTGTAGAGAGACGTCTGGCCTGGACAGGACATCTGCAATGAAGTTATGTTTGCCCTTGACGTGAAAGACGTCAAATTGCCATTCGCTTAGACGAGAAAGCTGTCTTTCCACTCTGGCGGGGTACTTGGCGATAGATGAAGTTGCGTTTCGAAGTGCGCTAACTAGTAGTGCATGATCTGTGAAAACAACAAATCTGCTACTGCCAATGATGCTGATAAAATGGCGCACTGCGTCGTGGATGGCGAGGAGTTCTCGACCGAAAGTGTCGTATCTCGTTTCTACTGGTTGGAGAGTACGCAAGTAGAAACTGATAGGCTTCCGAACTCCGTCGATCTCTTGTTCCAAAGTGGCTCCAATAGCGAATTCAGAAGCATCTGTCGTGAGTAGAAATGGCTTTTCAAAATCTGGATGCGTTAGCATTGTGGCATTTGCTAACGAGTTGATGGCAGGTCGAAGTAATTCCTCGTCTTCGGATGACCAGGCAATGATGGAATTCTTGCTAAGTCCTTTTCGATTCCGCAGGTGCCTGCACAAAGGATAAAGTTGTTTTGAAAGGCCTGGAAGGAACTTGCGATAATAGTTTAGTACTCCCAGGATTTTCTGCAAATCGCTCAAAGTCTTTGGTGACTTGATATTCTTGATTGAATTCGTCTTTGACGGCAACGGTTGAATACCTTGGGGCGTGATACGATGTCCTAAGAAGTCCACGGATGTAGTTGAAATCTGCGTCTTGTCACAATTGATCTTGAGTCCGTGGTTGGATAAGCGTGAGAGGACATTTCTTAGATGCTTGGCATGACATACAATAAGCATAGTCGTCGCGAAGTATGTTGTCCATGAATATTTGTAATGTCTGTGTAGCACACTTAAGTCCAAAAGGCATGTAAAGATATTCTAAATAGCCAAATAGAATGAGGACTGCAGTCTTTTCAATATCCTCTGATGCTATCGGGATGTGATAGTAGGCTTGTCTGAGGTCAATCAGTGAGAAGAAATTGCTGTCGTTGAGCCTTTCAAGTAAGGTTTTTATATTTGGAATAGGATATGCATTAGATTTTGTCACTGAATTTAGCTTACGGCAATCTCTGGAGGCTCTGTACGATCCATTTGATTTGAAGACAAAATGCAGTGGTGACGCCCATGAATTTTCGATGGTATAATGATTCCCTCTACCAAAATCCTTGAGAATTCATCTTGGGCAGCTTTCAGTTTAGCAGAGGCTAGTGGTTGCTTCTTGAGTGCAATAGGTTGTCTCTCTGTGACGATATGCTGCATCGTGTTGGAAACTCGTAGCTCTGACTTGTTCAGATCGATAAGCGACTTTTATTCTCGAAGAGCTGCTGATATCTCTTATGAATGATGTACTGTTGTTGGCTGAATGACCTGTAATTCCAAACGCTTGTAGGCAAGTGTCCAAAAACTTTGCTCAATTCCGGTGGAGGGGTCGATGATCTTTTGATTGGCAAGATCAACAATGAGCCGAAATTTCAAAGGGAGATCAAGGCCTATTATATTGTGTGAGACCTTGGCAATGATGAAGTTGTGAGTAAATTCACGCCGTTAACCTACATTGAGTGTGCGATACCGACAGCCATAAGTAGGTATGGGCTCGCCTGTAGCTGTTGCATATGGAACGCCAAGCGACATCTCGGCCATTGAATCACCCTTGAGAACTTAGACTACTGCACCTGTGTCTATGATGAATACTTCGCCTGTTCTGAAATCAAGAAGGTGTAGAAGTTCTTTGGGCTGATTGGGTGGGTCATGCAAACAAGTAGGCTGGTGATTGCGACTGGCATTGTCCGTTTGGCTATCTATGTGGCAAATTTGGCGTGGACGAATTGAGTCGATAGGAATGTCGGATTATTAGTGATTTCTTCCTTGTGGCGCCGTTGGGGCTGTTGATACACAGAAAGTACTGTCTTCTACTTTCAGCGCCATACGTTTCCCGATCCTGATGCACCAGTGCGCCTGTTCTCTATTGTCTTACCCGTCAACTGTGTAAATTGAAACTCATTCGGAAATATTTCGGAACGGAAGATACAGACATGACATGAATAAAATCACTTCTGGTGATAATAGCACCATTTCTTTGGGGCATATATGTTAAAAGATTGCGGGGGTCTCGATCGCCGCCTATTGTTATCATTAGGTTTGGCTATGAATTTGGGTCGACCATTCACTTGATTTAGCTCGGATTTCGTTATGGCCATTACTTCTAGAATTTTATCGATGTTCGCTACTGTCCTTTCTAAAGAGGAGAGCCTATCATCTTGCGGGGGTAGACAAAAGGATGACGGATTCACCTTAGGTTCCAAAACCCTATATTCTAAATCACATCTCTCAGATAAGTCATCTATGAAGAGAGTGTTGGGAAGCTGTCTGGCGAATATTTTTAATGATTGTGGACGATTGTTAATAAGAATAACCTTAGCCTCATGGCCAGAGATATTGGTTTTATACCAAAGTTTCCGTAATAACCTTAAAATGTCGATGGGGCCAAGGTTTGGCATGTCTAACTGTGCGTATTTGTTTATTATTTGCTCAGATTCTGTAGGCGCAAGCAAGGATTCTACCTAATTTTGTAGGTCTAAAATGAGATTAGGTAGCTTCCTATTGGCCTCAAGCTTAGGATAAATCCGTCGCTGCAATTCAGAAGGTAGTTTAGCAAAAACCTTTGACAGTTTTTGATGACTGTCATAATCAGGAAACGGGGAGAAAGCGGAGTCTACGCGCATAAAGAATAGTTCACTATCTCCATCCCAAACAGGAACATCAATATCTAAAATTGGACCTGACATTCTAACAATCTTACGGGATCTTAAAAGCATAAATTTATAAGCAAGATGAAAATGTATAAATATACTTTAAACGAAACGCTTACCCACTAACAGCTTCCACAGTTGAAAGAGAATCTTCCGCAGTTGAACCTGCCGAGAGATGAGCGCAGAACGTCAATGATTCGTTCACAGTTTTGTACGTAGATAATAACAGCTTCCAAAATTGAAATTTTCCGCAGTTGAATCTGTTGAGCACGTACGGTGTAGTTTTGTACGTAGGAAAATTGAATAGAACATATACCCCCAAAAAATTCACCAGAAGTCCACGACTTTAGAGAGAACATATATACACAACAAAATTCCCAGAAGACAACGACCAGAGTATAAAAAAACGTATACGCAAATTTTAATCTATTTTTATCCCAAATAAATGAAAAAAAGTCAATTTTATTTCTCCAAAAAACAGTACAGTACTCAGTATCCTGGCGCGGTCGCCAATTTTGTAAACGCCCCAGCTTCAAGTAAATGCCGTACGACGTTACAAACTCGGTTAGAGTGCCATAAAATAAAGAGTTATGTACTGTTAGGGGGCCCTTAACAGGGCCGGTCGTGCGTTCTCTGGCAAATGCCGAGAAGGTCCGTAAGTGTGAAGACGTCCAGAAGTACTCCTAGACTCTTGTGACCAGCTCGGGTTGACTTGGGTTGTGGTTCCTTCTATTGTGGCGTTGTAATCTCGATGAGTAACTTCGTTGAAGTTCTGCAGTAATTGGCTCGTCTCTCTAGTTGTACAGCAACAAGATTGGCGTTACTGATGTTGCCAATGTTGGTGAAGCCAATCCAATAATCAGTGTAGGTGATGAATGCAGAGTGCACGCACACGTAGCGCACAGCAGAAGGCAAACGCGACAACTGAACTGCATGGTAAATTTACCGTGCTTAAAAAGCCATGTCATAGAAATATATGGCTACTTGCACACTATTGGTTAACGGCAAGTTTCGCTTTTTTCTCATTGGTGCAGCGTAAATCGAATTGAATTTAATTTACGCAATATGTCGGCAATTTATTTGTGTCGTTGAATAAATATGTTACAAAAAAACAACTGATAAAATTTCAAATTGAGCATTTACGACAATGCACATACAGAACTCTTATGCCGCAAAAAGTTGAAAACAATGGCCTTAAATAGAACTGCTTCATAAGTATACAATGAATATAAAATATAATATAATAGAATAGAATATCTTTATTTAGAATCAAACCACACATCTTCCGTGATAAAATAATACTATTACAAAATTAACAATATTTTAAAGATATCACATCACAAAAATATGTCTATTTAGTATCATATAAATAAGTAAATTTCAATAGTTAGGATATACAACTTATTAAAATCTGAACATACATCAGTATTGTCACTACATATCCTATACTAATTTTGGTAAGATTAATATGATAAAGGTACAAAGTTCCTTTTAATTGATTGCAATTTTTCAATAATTGATTATATAAATGATTATAGAATTATCATAAAATTTCATAGACCTGATAATTAGGAAAGTTAAGGTATAATTTATATGTAAATTATGCATAAATGAGAAAAATGAATAGCACTTATTTAATTCTAATGATGACAATTATGATGATATTGCAGAGGCTCCATACCTATTGTTATCTGAGAACCCCATAGATGCCAGATCGCGATCAGTCTTTAATTGTATAATAGAATCTGATAAGCTTGTATTTTCAATCATATCTGTTAAATTAATACCTGCCATAACTTGAGCTAACTTGCTAGTGTCCTCAAACTAAAGATTAGCTTCCATGTCGATCGTATTTAATTATTAATTCGATATTTAATGTTAGGCAATCGGAATGTTAAACCTTTCACGTTACAAAACACCGGAACAAATAATCTGGAAAGAAATAGACGTGAAAAACAGAATTATTAAATTACCTGTTCCAGAACGTCCCAAATGTGTACGGAAGTAAGAATGTAAGTCAGTGTTAGCAGGAATATATTGTAGAGATCGAGTAAACAGACGCGCGTGGTTTGACATGGCTCCGATTTTGTCGTATTCCGATATTGAAAAAATTGTTATGGATCTTCAGAAATCCATGAAGGTGTTGAAGGATGAAAACAACTATTTAAAAAATGAGATGTCCAAATTGAAGAATGATGCAGTTGTGAATGCAATTAAATTGGAGCAAGCGGTGAAAAATAATGAAACATTAAGCGCGCGTAAAGTTGAATTGAATGAGGCATTACTTGTGAAGTTAGACAAGTTACAGACTAATGTTCAACCATGGATTGAATTGGCCGATATAACAGTGGAAGGCGATACGCTAGTTAAAAATAAATCATCTGGTGAAGAAATGCTAAATATATTAGCGAATGAAATTTCAGCACGTAATAGCAAACAGGATCAAATAGTTTTATTTAATCTAGATGAAAATGCCGATGTGAAAGACGTCGAGAAATTAAATACTTTAATAAAAGAAGAGACGCATGCAGATATTGCTAAATGCTAAAGGGTAAAGAAACGACCTGATCGTCCAAGGCCTGTAATTGTAAAATTATCAAAAAGGCCAACAAATATGCAATTAGAGTCTATCAATAAAAAGAAAGATGAGAATTTGAGTTTTCACAGCATATTTATTGGACGGGACAAAACGTTCCTCCAACGGAAGTTGGCAAATTAAAAAAGTTAAAGAACAATCAGGAACGAAAGCCGTCAACGTCTGATCAAGCTGTTAAACGGAATCTATCGAGTGAGACTGCAACATCAAAAAACGATGTATCGTTACTAAATGTTGTGGACAGAGGGAGGAGAGAGAGCATGGCCTCGAAGCCCGAAAAAAGAATAGTAAAGAAGCCAACAAGGTTGAATCAGAAAAAGTCGATACTTGTTTAGATAAGTCGCTTTCTACATTTACTTTATTTTATGCTAACTTTCGAAGTGTTAAGAATAAGAACTTTTTGCTGTGTAATTTTATAATAAGTAACCATTTCGATTTTATAATATTATCTGAAACCTGGCTTAACAAGGATATTAAAAACCATGAATTTGATATTCCTCACTATTCTTTATTCAGAAAGAACAGATCGATGGATAAAAGAGGTGGAGGAGTACTCATTTATAGTAAATCTGTATTTAAGGCGAAAATTCTACATACTAGTGATGATAATGCTATCATTGATTTCTTATCTATACAATTTGATAATCTGATCTTAACAGCGGTTTACAGACCGCCATATGCTACTTTATTTGATGATCAAACATTTACCAATTCTTTTCAATCTACCTTTGACTGCCATGGCTATAATTTAGTGGTAGGTGACTTTAATAAGTTACAGGACTATGAAATAACCATTTTTTTTCTAACCATGATCTCAAGCAGATTATAAATGAATCAACTAGAGGTTTGCAATGCTTAGATCATGTATACTTTGAAATTGAAAAGGTGAAATCGCACAGTTATGATGTTGTCAATTATTTCAAAGAATTGGATCACAAACAAATTATTTTACAATGGAACATCTTGAGTGGCATAACACAGAAACTAAGTTTTGAAAATGCACACGTGCACTGTTCCAGAATCAACTGGAATTTTTTTTAGAGAATTAAGCATACTGATTGATTATGAGAGTTTTAATTTCTTGAATACTGATGAATTTGTTTCTTCTGTTTCATCGTTATTATCTATTTTATTTCAGGCATCTACGTTTACGGACATTATACCGAAACGAATTAATAGGAAATTGTGTAAACTAAGAATTAAACGAGATAATATAATAAAGTGTAGTCTTATTAATAGTATTAAACAAATGAGGTTAGATTCCATTGATAACAAAATTAATTCATCACTGCTAATAATTCGTCAAAGATCAGAACGAATTATTTTGGCCAAAATGAAGAGTAATCCTCAATTAGGATTTAAACTCCTCACAGATTACAGTAAATACAAGGAAAAGTTAAAGCTTTTACTACCTGTGGATAAAACTGAGTATGGATTTCTCTGTGAATTGGAGGAAGTATTTGGCAATTTGATATGCAATCCACAGAATGAAAGAAATTTTATAGAACTATCTGACCCTTTGGGAGACCAGGAACCAGGACTTGTTATTGACAGTGATGAATTGATAAAATTGATGTTAAAAATCAAATAAAAAAAAACAAAAAGATCACCTTGGTATTTCAATTGATAATCTGCTTCAATTACCCTTAACATTTAGGAATGTGCTCTGCAACTTTACAAATAGAATTTTGAAGAATGGGAAATTACCAATCGATATATTAACGATAGTAGCTAAGCCGTTGCCAAAAGTAAGTAAGCCAACGTGCGCCAGTGATTATAGATTAATCTCTATTATCCCTTCGTTTTTGAAGATAATAGAACGATTGATACTAGATCATTTAGAACGTATGTTACCCGCTGATTTTGACATATGTCAACATGGCTTTACGAAAGGTAGATCGACAACTACTAATATGCTTTCCATGTGGAAACATGTAATCACATTAGACGAGAATAAGTTAGATGCATTAATTGTATTTATAGATATCTCAAAAGCTTTTGACTCTATATCTTTTGATGCTAGTTTGAATGCGATTAGTTTGTTGAATATTGATCCGAATATTTTTAGATTACTTAAATACTATCTATATAATCGAAGAATAAGTATTCAATTAAACGATTTGATATCAAAATCAAAACGAGTAACGAGTGGAGTTCCACAGGGATCAAGCTTGGGGCCAATTTTATTTAAAATTGTATTAGCAAATTGGGAAACTAAGATCCTTAACGGTCGAGTTTGCAAATTCGCTGATGATTTAAAAATAATCTTCCCAATTGATCCAAAGAATGTCGAATTCTCTAAAAATAATGTGACATTAGATTTGTATGATTTTAGTAAATATTTGATCACACTAGGGCTGAGAATAAACAATAAAAAGACGAAAGCTTTAAAAATAGGGAACAGAACAAACTTTCACTATGTTTATTTTCATGATGCTGTTATTAATGATGTGTTTGAGATTAAACTTATGCAAGAAATTAAGGATTTAGGCATAACTATTCAATGTACAGCTTCTGCTGAGAGACATATTGAAAGTATAGTAGGCAGTGAAAGAAAAGATGGGCACTAATAAATCGAAATATCTTATCAAATGATATAAAACTTCAAATGTATATAATATGGATTAGAACGGTACTAGAATATGCTGTCGCTACCTGGAATCCATTAAAAAAGGGTTTGTCTAATAAGATAGAAGCTGTACAAAGAAAAGTTGTGAAACATATTAGTCCTATTTCTTGCACTATATACGCCTCTAGATTACAGTTTGTGTCATTGCAATCTTTGTGGTTTCGGAGGATGTGCTATTGTATAAAAGTTTTCCATTTGAACCAGTGGACTGGTGCCTATATGACTCCGATAAGAAAGAGTCATGAAGTTGGAACTAGATCTGGACATTTGGCAATATCTCCTCCTTTGGTGGGGAATGTAGCGAGCAAGTTATTCTCTTTCTCGAAAATCTACAAAATTTATTACCAATTGCCGAAGGGGCTTAGAAAAATGCCTCCATTTAACATTTCTTTTAAAATTTTACCTACTGAACTTGAAAAAGTCTGCAATCCTGCTGATATTTTTTATTTTGATTATGATAATACTTTCTCATGGTTGAATAAAAGACAAGGATAATTGTTATCGGAAACAGATTTTCTTGAGATTTTTATTTCCAAGTTTTGTATTATTATAATTGAAATGTTATGCACTATATCTTCATATTAGTTAACATTACATACAATCAATTGCTAGTCATGGTTCTCAATTTTTGCATAATGTTACACTCGAATTATACCTTAATTGTTCCTAATTTGATGATGTACATATTATTCTTTTCAGTCGAACTTTCTGATATTGATATATTGTATAGTACAACTAGTGAGATATACTTATCTACATGAGATTAATTGCACAATTATTGTGATGTGATAATTTTTTAAATATATATTGTACATTTTCCAATTTTATTATTTGATGGAATATGTGTGGTTTGAATCCAAATAAAGATATTCTATTCTATTCTATTCTAAACGTAAAAACGGAGGAAATAAAATAATTGCAGCAGGCCGAGCAAGTTAAAACCAGTCACGTACAGATAGCCCAAAACTGAAGTTGCGCACAATTCAAAGTATTTATACAGTCAAGTATTTAGACTAAGAAAATTCTGGAAAATAAACGAATAATTTCTTTTTAAATAAAATTCCTTTCAATCAGCCAAGGTAGTCAAATTTTATTAATTAGTGTCACTTTAATTTTTTCGGAGGAAATGTTTTCTTCCACAATATAATGCACAACATTTCCAATATATTTAATGAAGACAGTAAAAATTTCAAAAAATTATGTTGCTGATCACAATTATCCATGTCTTTTATTCAACCACGAGAAAGTATTATCATAATGAAAATTAAAATGATCAAAATGATTGCATACTTTTTCTAGTTCATTGCATAAAATTTTTAAAGAATTCCTAGATGACGGCGTTTTCCCAAATTTGGAAATTGATTGTATATTGTATAAATTTTCGAAAAAGAAAATAACATCCTCGCATCATTTCCAACAAAAGATGGAGAGACCGCTAAATATTCATATTTAGTTCCTACTTTATGAATTTGTCTTATTGAATTCATATAGAAACCAGTCCACTGAATCAAGTGGAATACTTTTAAATATTAGCATGTAGCACGCGGCTTCGCGTTACAACTCAACGAAGTTCAATTTTGACCATTATAGTTCCCTTTAAGGCCAAATAGTCTAAATCTGGTTTTACACAATATTTCTCATAAATTTTAGAAACAGTCCCTGTTAGTTTAAAGCAGTTTTAACTGAGATTTCTTGAACTGAAAATTTAATTGTAATTATTATGGTTTTGTTTAATAAAGTAAACGCCCCAGCTTCAAGTAAATGCCGTACGACGTAACAAATATAGTTTGAGTGCCAGGAAGACAGTTTTACTACTGTTAAGGCGCCCATAACAGGGCCGGTCTTGCGTTCTCTGGCAAATGCCGAGTAGGTAAGTTAGTGAAGCTGTGTCCAGAAGTACTCGTAGACACTCGAGACCAGCTCTGGTTGACTTGGGTTGTGGTTCCCTCTGTTGTGGCGTTGAAATCCCATTGAGTAAACTCGTTGAAGTTCTGCAGTAACTGATTCGTCTCTCTAGTTGTGCAGCAACAAAATTGGCGTGATTGAAATTGCAAATGTGTGTGAAGCAAGCTAAAAAAGCAGCGTTTGTGACAAAAGCAGACAGCATGTTGGAGAACCGCACTGCAGAAGGCAAACGCGAGAACTGACTTGCAAGGTAAATTCACCGTGCTTAAATAGCCTTGATTGGCATTTTCACACTATTGGTTAATGGCACATTCCGCTTTTTTTTCTCATTGCTAGAACGTAAATTGAATTGAATTTAATTTACGCAATATGTAGGCGAATTGTTTTGTGTCGTTACAATAATAGCAGACACCGGCACTCAATACGCAGGTAACATTCAATGGATTTATGTGACTTAACGCTCACACACAGGATTTACTTTTTTTACATGCCTTAACCATTTTTACACAACTACTAACACTTTAGTTATGATTCTCCTGATCCTGACATCAAGTGTTTCTCGATAATTTATCCGAAACCCTATTGTTCAATGGATTTATGTGATTTAACACTCAAAACCTAGCAAACAGTGGACTAATTATTTGTGGTGCTGATTGTGACTACTTTTACACGATTTTTTTCTTTTTTTAAATAACATTTTGAATAAAACAATGAATTGGTTCCGTGACCTTCTCAATTCAAACTTCAGGAAACTGACATGGATTAATCATGAACGCAGATTGTAATAACAGCTACCAAACATTATGAAGGAGGATAATTTCGCACTAAATGGACAACTAGTTCGCCGAAACCCTTACATAAGCTACAAAACATGCTACATAAACGATGCCCCTTTTTGTCGAACTCACAGCCGAAAAAAAATTAATAAGCATCTAGCCTTTGAGAACATCAAGCACTTCGGAAGAATGCCACGCAAGAGAGAATCCGGTAAAGCAGGGAGAACACACAAGAAAGTAAATTCTGAGCCACAAATAACAACGAACCACCATCTCGATATCACAGTTCTCGAAGGAAGCCACACGATTACGGGTGAGGAGGATATAACACTGCCATCTTTACTCGACAGCACACACGCACATAAGAGGACGTCCAGCTCAGTAAATGTAGGAAGCCCAGTGACGAGCCCAGCAACAGGCCGCAACACCACATGGACCCAGTACAAAATATGCCAATTCGATCTAGACTACTTTGATGAGTGGGTCGACGATGTTACTTTATTGGCCAAGGTGTCTAATATAACAGAGGAGGGCCCAATCTTTTTGAGGGCTTGGGAGACAATCACACTGTTTTTCAGACGCGGACTCAAAGATATCTTGCATCAATACACTGAGGGACCGTGTTCGCAGCCATAGCAGAGCTTGCAACGCGCCGTCAAGTAGCGCCTGACACCAGATCGGAAAGACAGGCTTACCGAAATGATGAGCCAGATGTCTCTAGGTAGCCGCACGCCTTCCGAGCTATTCTAGGAGATGGAGCAGAAAGCCTCTGAATTCAACCTGCCCAAGGAAATCTTGATGCGATTATTCATTCATAAGCTTCCTCCGGCACTCCAAGAGATGGCCACGCTCCTGCGCGAATCCGTTGAAGTGCAAAACGAAGTACTGCTGGCATGTCTAGACGAGTACCTCAGAGCAAGTTTACATCACCTCACGACTGTCCGAGTCTCAATCTACATCATCATCAGCCCGAACAAGTGTCATCAATGAGCGCCTCATCAGCCTGCTCGAGAGCCTCACCGTCAGGCCAAATTCGACCACAGTCGATGCCGTCCACTATAGACGCGACCAGAGCAGGCGTGATCATTGTCGACCACCGTCCCGAAACACCACCAGGAGGTGGACATCCGGAGGCCGGGCCACAGTTCCACAGCTACCGGCGGAGTGGTGTCCGAATCACCGCAGCTATGGCTACTCTGCGTGCTAATGCCCCAAAATGGCTGCACATTCCCGCGCACAGACGCGACATTCAGGTGGGCGCGGTCACCTTCGGTAACTCAGGATGATCCGCCCATTGAGGATTCGGAAATCTGCTGGGTCAACTTCCTCTGCGGTAGCAGAGGCTGATCACCCGAAGTTTGTTGGCAGCACCACGTCTGATGGCTCGAAGCACGTTGCTTTCGCCATAGAGCGCAATCAAACTATTGTCTTTAGAGCGACGACTCCAGTCAAGTCATTCTTCAAACGCCCATATGTTAGCAACCAGTCCAATCTTCTGTTGTCACTATCAACATTGTTCCTCATCCGTGACGCAAACTCTGGCAAATTATTTATCATAGACACTGGATCAGATGTAAGCTTACTATGCCATAATTATTTCGAACCCACCCACCCAGTCAACACCAACAGTCTTACCTGCGTCACTGTCTCCAATATTACGACGTTTGGGGTACGAGTACACGCAATCTCCTTCTCAAACTCAAAAAGATGTTTCAATTATCCTTTCATCATTGCCAACACGACAAGAAACATCATTGGACGTGACTTCCTCGAACACTTCGACCTTAACATTCGTCCAAGAACACGAGAGATACGTTCTGCCGACAATCAGTTGCTTTTATCAGCTCTAAACACACGACTCGCGCCGAAGCAGTCTCATCTATACAGCTAATTCCTCCAGTTCCTCATGTACCACAACTGGACGATGTTTTGAAACGTCATGAAGAGATGTTCAAACCTATCTCCTTTATGCCCGATCTCAAGAGGAAGCATGCCATCACAGCTCATCGAATAATCTTATCGAAACCACTTCCTCATCCTCAACGAGCACGTCCATTGGCACCACTGAAGCATAAGGCCCCCGAGCAAGAATTCGCTATGCTACATCAACAAGGCATCTGTACACGATCCAGCTCACCTTATGCGTCTCCTCCGGTAGTGGTACTAAAGAGTAAACCAGCAACATTCAGGGTGTGCGGGGATTATCGTATTCTCAATTCTTGCACACAATCGGATTCGTACATCCTGCCAAATCCAGCTAACCTACTCAGATCCGCTATCGGTCATGCTGTGTATTCAAAACTCGACCTAGTGAAAGCCTACTATCAAGTACCGATGGACAAAGACTCCGTATCATATACTGAACTCAGATTCACCGGAGGTGGCACTCACGAATATCATTATATGCCTTTCGGTCTCAAGAATGCCTCGCAAACCTTCCAACGCGTTATGGACGAAATACTAGATGGTCTACCATTTGTAATTCCCTACTTAGACGACATCCTGTTATTCTCCAACTCAATGTCCGAACATATACAGCATATTTATATTCTACATACTCTTCCGTTAGACTATGGCCTCCGACTTCATGGCAACAAATGTGTCTTTGCACAAAAATCAATTGAATTCCTCGGTCATCAAATTTCCGAGAAAAGCATAACATCAATACCTGCTAAGGTTTGTCCAATTCAAGATCTACAACCTCCAACCACATTTCGAGCGTTAAGACGATTCTTGTGCAAGATAAACTACTATTCTCGATTCTTACCCTGCCTTGCCAAGATTCTGGCACTTCTTCACAAATATCTCGTGCCAGAAAGCCGTTTCGTCAAGAAATCACAACCGATTCAGCTCAACGTGGACGACATGCAGGCTTACGAGGATGCCAAAAGGGCCTTATGCAAAGCGACCATGTTACATTCCCCGGATTGGTCTCAACCTTTTGAATTGATAACGGACGCATCCGACGTTGCCATAGGCGCAGTTCTTCAACAATCCATCAATGGAATACACCAGCCTATCGCTTACTATTCGCAAAAACTACAACCTCGCGAGACGCGATATGATACGTTAGGAAAAGAATTACTTGCAATCTACCGGTCGATCCTACACTTCCATACCTATCTGGATAGCCGAAAGTTCAAGATCTACACTGACCATCTTCCGCTACTTCCGATGCTGAGAGGAAAGAAAGAATATTTATATTCACGACGTGTCAACTCGCAACTTACACGAATACACGAGTATGAATATGAAGTCACTCATGTCAAAGGATCAGAAAATGTGCTCGCAGACTCCCTAAGTCGTCCTGCATATCTATGTGCCTCAATATTGTGTCCTTCACCTATAAGCACTCAGGAATTGCAAGCAGCTCAGCAAGATGATCCATTACTTCAGACATTTGATGTCAATCGCCTGAAAACATGTGATTATCATGGAACTCTGCTGCAGTGTGAAATAACTGGCAGGGGCCCTCGGCCGTTTATACCTGAAAAACTCCGTCACAAGATCTTCGAGGTCTACCATTCAATGAGCCACACATTTGGCGAAGCCTCAGTTGAAATTCTATCCAGAACATATTTTTGGCCTGGCAAGCGGCGAAATGTCAATAAGTGGTCAAAACAGTGTTTAGAATGTCACATATGCAATGTGACGAGACACACCAAAACAGCGCCACAAGTCATCCAAGTACCCAAAGTATGGTTCACGCACATACATGTTGATCTGGTAACCTAACCTTCTGTGAACAATATACGTTATCTACTGTCAATACGGGATCGCACCACTCGATGGTATGAGGCCATACCACTGCCAGACATGAAGCAAAACACTGTCAGTTATGCTTTAGAGCTCAATTGGTTTGCTCTGTTTGGTGCTCCAACTGAAGTGACAACCGATCGTGGCGCACAGGTCCTCGGCGAAGAGTTCGCAGCCCTACTGAAATACTATGATGTCAAAAACTCCGTGATCGCGGCTCATAATCCTAGAGCAAATGGTTTCGTCGAAAGGCTACACCGGGAACAGAAAGCGGCGCTCAAGGCCAGCCCAGAATAAAATTGGCTTGCGGCTTTACTGAAAGTACTCCTATCAATGCGTACAAAACCTCTTAAGCCGATCAAATATAGTTCCGCTGAAATGGTATTTGGTGAATGTCTACGGCTGCCTGGCGAACTAGTCCGCTAACGCTCTGAAACTGCTATAACGATGAACGATCCGGAATTTCTGTTTCCATTTCGCAGTTACATAAAGTATAACGTTTAGAATCGGCCGATCTGTCCTACACGTCAGCAAATGGTCCAATCTATAAACGCAAAGATTTTGATAGCTGCAAATGGTTCTTCGTCAACAACGACATGGATAACAGGATTCTAGCCAAACCGAAGCGCGGTCCTTATCGTGTGTTAGATCGACGTCAGAATTACATTATTTTGGAGATTAATGGCAAAGCTGAAGCTGTCTCCAAACACAGATTATCCCCGGCCGACGTTGATCCAAATGACCCGCTGTTCCACGATGTTGACCTATCAGGCGGCGAAGAAACGATTATTCCACCTCCAGACAGTTTTGCTGACCACGGGCTGACGCCCGACATCTCACCAGCAACAGAGCCAACTGACGCCGTCACGCCGCCGCGAGATATAGAGGAACCAGAATCAGTGTCGACAGAGCCAACATCAGTGTTTACTCGTTACGGCAAAGCCATAATACCTCCTGTAAGGTTGGCTCCCTTCATTTTGTACTAATTTTAATTGGCGGGGGGGAAGGTGCATGTAACACGCGGCTCCGCGTTACAACCCAACGAAGTTCAATTTTGACAAATATAGTTCTCTTTAAGTTCACATATGTTAATTCTGGTTTTACACAATATTTCTCTTAACTGTGATTTTAGCAACAATCTCTGTTAGTTTCAAGCAGTTTTAATTGAGATTTCTTGAACTGCAAATTTAATTGTAATTAATAGGGTTTTGTTTAATAATAAAACACACGCCGGTAGCATACAGTGATTATTATGATAACGCACATAACCTAGCATACAGTGGATTATTATGTGATAACGCTCAAAACCTAGCATACAGTGGATTATTGTGATAACGCTCAAAACATAACATACATTGGATTATTGGGATAACGCTCAAAACCTAGCATACAGTGGATTATTTTGATAACGCTCAAAACCTAGCATACCGTGGATTATTGTGATAACGTTCAAAAACTAGCACAAAATGGATAATTGTGTGATAACGTTCAAAACCTGGATTTATATTTTGTGTGCTTTTCATTGATTATCAGTAAATCGAAATTATTCTCCTAAGACATTCTGGATTTATATTTTGTGTTCTTTTCATTGATTAACAGTAAATCTAAATTATACTCTTAAGACATTCTGGATTTATATATTTTGACTACTTTCCCGTTTACACAAAGTGTCAATTTTGCCGAGACGTTCCGGATTAATATTTTGTGCTTATTGTGAGTAAATTTTATACGATTTTGATTTTTGCTTTGCGACATTGTGTTCAAAAGAAGAATGACACTTAGACTGTGCTTTCTCACATCACACATCAAGAAATGGAATTTAACTGTTTTAAAATGAGGTGATAATTCTAGTAAGTATGTGGAAAATAGAAAGCATCCCGGAATACAGGGTCTCTCCTACTAATGAGAGACCAAAGAAGCTATACAAAACATTGCGACCCTAGCAAGGATCCAATATTTCTAATGGATGCTATAAATTATGAAGACCGAACCAATTAGCAACTATATTGAAAGCATTGATATGGGGATCTCACCACGTTCCGAAGACTAGACAACTGCACTGATTGAGTGATACAGAAGTGTTTTATTTACCAATATGACCGATTAGCGACAAAACCAGTAATGTTTTGTCTCGGCCTGAAGTGGTCCATTGCCAAAAAAACATAAGAGGGAACTTAAAGCGGGCATTGTTGTATGCGCGGGTGGTGATAACAATTATTATAATCAAGGTTGCGGTCTTGATATAAACACCTGACTCATTAATTACTTACATATGTCAGTATAAACTAAGAGTTGTATAGTGTAGATAAGGCCATTCATCCAGTAGACCGGTTTCGTCCTTATTGGGAACTCATCATGCACTGGCCAGAATTTGCCGCGGACAGGACTCGAACCTGGGTTCGAGTCCGGTCTACTGGATGAATTGCCTTTTCTACACTATACAATTCTTAGTTTATACTGACATATGTAAGTAATTAATGGGTCAGGTGTTTATATCAAGACCGCAACCTTGATTAAGAGGAACTTGTTCTGGATGTTGGATGGAGGTACATCCATGAAAAATTGAACAATATAATTAATTTTATCTTTTACGGTAGAGAGAGGCTACAAACGGCGTTTCAGTCCGAAAGCACTGAGCATATAACCCCAGTTTACTGCGTAAGGAGTAAAAATGCGAAACCGAATTCCATCTGAAATTTGCAAGACAGATGGCATATGCCCAGAAATATTGCCCGCGTGATATCTCTCAAGGAGTTGTTGGTAAAGGTGTATTGGTAGCGAGAATGGCTTGAAAGATTAGGAGTGGATCTCACGCAGGTTTATATGCATGCAGTTTGTTGAGAAGTTTGAGAATGCTCAGTTGAGGCATTCGCGAATGTCTGGCGTGATGAAGTTTTATTACGACTGACATTCATTTTTGTTATGAGTGAATATAAAAGACATCCCAAATATATGGTCCATCTGGGAAGAAAAATCCAGGAACATTTGTAAAATGTGTTGTAAAAGCCGGAAAATTATGGACTGGTCAGTCAAACCAGAGAAGAGTAAGTTTTCTTGTTCAAACGTAAAATTGTTTGGATATTCTATTTCCAAGGAGGAAGCTAAACTTTTGGAAGTTAATGTTGAGGTGATAAAAGTGGTGTCCTGCCTCGATCTGTACATGCAAGCTGCACGTAGATTTTTATTCTCAATTTTGATTAGCGTAGTTTTATACCATGTTTGGATGAAATTTTTTGGTCCGTTTAGTCGAAATTTTGTGTGGGAATAGAGTACGATCAAAGAAATTCTGACCTATCAATTTTAGCCAAGAAGGCCAGGAAAAATTCCAGAGGTGTGAAATACCTGTTGAGTGAAACAGCCACCTTAGAAACTATGGATTGGACTACGCCATTTGAGCTTGCCATAAATGTTCCGATGTAGCCATACAAAGAAGTGCCACATAAGATAGCAAATGATATCATCAAGCCAATGAGATGTTATAATATGAAACTCCACGATCGTAAAATGCGTTTATGACACGCTTTTTAGAATATCGTGTTAATTGCAGTTTTATGCTGCAGAACTGCATTACGATTACCAATTTGAACCGTCATCAATCCTCTGTATTAACCCAGTCAAAGCCGCTGATTACTATAATCATGTAAAACCAGCGGTCTCAATTATTTTCCGGTGGGGTGAGCTCAGCAGATATCCCGACCTAGCAGCAACTTGACTTCATCATCATCTCATATTTCAGGAAAAGAAGGAAGATGTTGTGACTAACTCTATCAACAAACCAAATGAAGCAGACATAGACCTGGACCGATCATAGCCACTTGTCGTCTCTATTGCAATTTTGAATGATGTAACTAGCAAGAATTGAGGAAGTAAAGACAGCTGATCCTTTAGTGGTTGTGTTGGTCAAAGAAGTCATTGTAAATGCGCATGAGGATTGAATAACGGTGGTTACTATATAAGAAATCTCCGGGAGCCAAACGTATGTCTCCGTTGGAAATAAAAGCTACCAAGTAGTTCCCAACAGCCTCTTCTATGAATAATGATCTGAAAGAATAGCAACAGAAAGTTCACGAGTTTCTAATTACGTTCCTACATAATCGGGTGCGACGATATGGTCTACAGTTAATGGTAACCAGTGGTTGTGATAGGCAGCTTGACTGAACTAATACTCGAGTTAAGTGAACGTCATCGTGGGGATTGAGGTGAGGTACTCAAATGTATTCAATCTCAGAATTGATGGTGCATTGTTGAGGGACTGCACAGGAGTACTCCGAAGGCTGCAGTCAAATGCATCAGTGGATCGGTAGTCTGAGTACATAATTTTACTATAGTTTTGTTTGCAGTGCTGAAGCAGGTGACAGCGTACAGTTTGGAAAAGCAATGGCAAGAATTTGTTAATAGGAAGCCATTGAGGCTACATATAGATCTTTGTAAAGACGTCACAATTTGTCTCTATTTGGCATCTAGCTCAGTAAATTGGTTCGTAACCACTCACAGGGATAAATTGAGTTCATTAGCTACAACAAAAACTGGACGTTTAATGTAAAAATTCTAAATAACTTAAAATCTAAAGCTGGCGTCCCATGAATACTTGACTAATGCGAACATACAAAATTGTCTTACTCCGTTTTAGAAGGAACAAAATAATATAAATCGCATAACTTACAAAAATGTATTCAGAGAAGTAAATAATACAGAAGAGTTCGTAACACTCTATCACTGCAATTATCTAGATAGAGGAAGAGACTGGGGAACAATACCCATTAAAGAACCAAAATTCTGAGTCTCAAATTCATCACAGGTGAATTAATTTGGTTGTATGTTTTTAACGTCTTCATTACCGTAAAAGTGTACTATGGTATTTTTTGAGAAGATGAGTATTTGCAATCTGTTTTAATAAACTGTTTGTGATAAATTATATTTTTATATAATGTATAATCATATTAATTGTGATGATGCTGAGGAGTTGAAATAATATCTTAGGTAAATTAGACAAACGGGTAGTGATGAGGAGAATAATTTATTTCGTTGTTCTTAATTCGTCGGTCATTTTAACTATATGGCATCGCAGGGGCTCACAAATGGCAGTGACCAAAGAGAGTGACAAGCCTATCTATTAGATACTCGCTTTTTACGGAGAACTAATGTATATGCGAGTAAGTATTAGGTGTTGCAAACCTAGTAATAAATTATTCAGTTGTGACCAAAAGTATAAACTAAAGACAGCATGAACGGGAAGTATAATCTCATGCACATTCGTTTCGTGATTACTTGCGACTCATCAGTAGGAGCCGATATTATGCAATTTAACCACCCTATATTTGGGTGAAGAATGTGGGATAATAGGACGGTACAATCTCCTATTATCCCACATTCCTTACCCAAATATATAGTGGTTAAAGGGCCTACTACCGGCTCCTACTGATGAGTCGCCAGTAAGCACGAAACGAATGTGCATGAGATTATAATTTTCGTTCATGCTGTCTTTGGTTTATCCCTCTGACCACAACTGAATTAATTTATTAGTAGTGTAACGACACAAGATATTGATACATATTGCGTAAATTAAATTTAATTCGACTTACGCTGCAAAAATGAAAAAAAAGCAAATCTTGCCGTTAACCAATAATGTGCAAGTAGCCATATATGGCTATTACATGGTCATTTAAGCACGGTGAATTCACCATGCAATTCAGTTGTCGCGATTTCCTACTGCTGTACGTATCTCCGACGTGCTGTCTGTCACCTTTCGCATACGCTGGATTTTTGGCCTTGCTTTATCAACATTGGCAAAATCAGCCACGCCAATCTTGTTGCTGTATAACAAGAGAGACAAGCCTATTACTGCAGAACTTCAACGAAGTTACTCAGCGATATTCCAACGCCACAGCAGAAGGAACCACAACCCAAGTCAACCCGAGCTGGTCTCAAGAATCTAGAAGGACTTCTGGACAACATCACACTGACGGACCTTCTCAGCATTTGCCAGAGAACGAAAGACCGGTCCTGTTAAGAGCCCCCTAACAGCACTAACTCTTTATTTATGGCACTCTTACCGAGTTTGTAACGTCGTACGGCATTTATTTGAAGCTGGGACGTTTACACTATGTTCGCAGCGCCTAATGACAGTGATGAGTTGATAAAATTGATGTTAAAACTCAAATCAAAAAAACAAAAAGATCACCTTTGGTATTTCGATCGATAATCTAATTCAATTACCCTTAACATTTAGGAATGCACTCTGCAACTTTATAAATAGAATTTTGAAAGAATGGGAAATTACCAATCGATATACTAACGATAGTAGCTAAACCGTTGCCAAAAGTAAGTAAAGCCCAACGTGCGCCAGTGATTATAGATTAGTCTCTAACCAACGTATCCCTTCGTTTTTGAAGATAATAGAACGATTGATACTTAGATCATTTAGAACGTATGTTACCGGCTGATTTTGACTTATGTCAACATGGCTTTACGAAAGGTAGATCGACAACTACTAATATGCTTTCCATGTGGAAACATGTAATCACATTAGACGAGAATAAGTTAGATGCATTAATTGTATTTATAGATATCTCAAAAGCTTTTGACTCTATATCTTTTGATGCTATTTTGAATGCGATTAGTTTGTTGAATATTGAACCGAATATTTTTAGATAACTTAAATACTATCTATATAATCGAAGAATGAGTATTCAAGTAAACGATTTGATATCAAAATCAAAACGAGTAACGAGTGGAGTTCCACAGGGATCAAGCTTGGGGCCAATTCTATTTAAAATTGTATTAGCAAATTTGGAAACTAAGATCCTTAACGGTCGAGTTTGCAAATTCGCTGATGATTTAAAAATAATCTTCCCAATTGATCCAAAGAATGTCGAATTCTCCAAAAATAATGTGACTTTAGATTTGTATGATTTGAGTAAATATTTGTTTACACTAGGGCTGAGAATAAACAATAAAAAGACGAAAGCTTTGAAAATAGGGAACAGAACAAACTTTCATTATGTTTATTTTCATGATGCTGTTATTAATGATGTGTTTGAGATTAAACTTATGCAAGAAATTAAGAGACATATTGAAAGTATAGTAGGCAGTGCCAAGAAAAGATGGGCACTAATAAATCGAAATATTTTATCGAATGACATGAAACTT